>JACXGJ010004376.1:0-45775 GCA_016801105.1 Esox niger
GTAAGACATATAGACAGACCAGACGTAAGACATATAGACAGACCAGATGTAAAAGATACAGTTGAATAGCTACACAAAGGAAGACAAAAATTTTGGGAAAGGAAGAAACTAATGGAATGTGGGCCAGCTCATCTCAGCTCCCCAACGCTCACCTGTGGCCCCCAGCCCCCCAGCCTTGTTAATGCCAGCCTCACCCAGCTAGACAGAAAGGTGCGACGCAGTGTGAAATGCCACACACACGCCAGCACGCACACACCACACCCCGCTGTCCATCAAGCCCCGAGCTTAAGACGCACACATTCCACTGCCTCACAAACACCAGCTGAACACACATCCCGCGCCTGTCCCACGGACTGCGACGCTCCCGGCAGTGTTCCAACGGGACACCCTGGGAGAGGCGTCAAGGGCTGTGGATGGAGCCTGCGTCCTGGGGCACGGGCCTGAGGCGAAACCTGGGTTCCACACATCCACACAAGCATTAAGCCTGACAAACATGGGGTTTTTGCAAGGTCGTCCAGGAAATCACTCTGCCGGGAGAGTCAACAGTATGTTTACCCAAAGCCCCGGTTATATAACAGGAGGCAGGCGCTGGCCAGGACAGACTGAGGCTGGGCTGCAACACTCAAAACAAGTCGAGAGTTGATCCGTGTGTCCTGTTGGCTAGTCCAGAAACAGAACACGGCTGGATCGGGACCAGGCGGATCACGTGGGCATTCCTCAAGGCTGCCCAGGGGATCTGATCTAAATTAGACCGAGGAGGAGATTGGTCTTACATCACAGCCCAGAACCTTGAACACCGGCCAAACTGGCAGAGCAAACGGTGAATGAGTCACAATGTTTTTTCCCCGGGACGCCGAGTCCAGGTGGACCACAACAACAGCAGAAGCGTGGCCAGCTCTGTGGTCAACATGTCTGGGGTGGGCTGGCCATGTGACCGAAGGTCACGTCACCCACTTCGTCATTGTAAACAGAAGCCGGACTCACGCGGTGATCTTCCAGTCAGGATCTGTTGAGTAATATCTATTGGTCAATCAACATCTCTGAGGCCTTTCTCGGCGTGTGTGAGGTGACAGACAGACAGAGAACGGGTAGTTTGAGTGGGTGTGTAAGTGAATGTGTGTGGATGGGAGTACGACACGGTGTGTGAAAGGCAGCGTGGTGGCCACTAAATGGTTAGGAGCGTGTGCAGGCCGCCGTCTGCCAGACACATTGCTAACATGGCTGGAGTTGTATCTCCCTGAAGTGTGTGCACCCCGAGCCCTGCTAGTGTCTCTGCCACATTAGCACGTATTTTGCGGCAGCTATCTGGTTTCGTGGCAGCGCCGGCGCCAAGGAGACTGGTCAACATGCAACTTAAGTTGAAAACAAGGACTCAGCCAGGAACCAAGAAAGAGGGTCCTATAAAAACACAGCCACATTTCCAGATGGGCCTGGAGGGGGAACGGGGTGGGGGGGGCTGCTGTATTGGCCTGCTGCTTGGTGAACTGGGGAAGGATATAAATGGGATGTTTTGATCTAGGTATAAATCGGGACGGGAGAACATTATATGGTTGAGCCACACAGGGACATAATGTACAGACTGTAACACCCATGACACGGCTCCACATGTCACTCACGGTGTTTCAATGTGCTTCAAAGTCCTCACGCATCAGACGTTTAACGTTTTCACAGACCAGCTGTAATGAAAGTCGCAACAACGGCCAAGTGATTTTGAACCTGGAATCAATGAGATTATTCAAAGCAAATAAATGTAACGTAATGCATCCAACCTCAAGGCGTTCCCCAGAATGGGAAGCAGGGACGTGGCCACGCCCCCTGGTGACCGCCCTTCCTCGTGACATAACATGCCTGTCCTGCTGCCGTCTCCACACGGTGTCACATCACAATTCGCCGCAGCGCACCGTTAACTCTGACAACCAGCTGCTGTCCCGGACTCAACAGCACGCTAAATGGGAGATGCGCCGACGCAACTAGCGAGACACGGAGCAGGCGCAACGGCCGGAGGCGAGGAAACCAACTGAAATATCAGCCGCGGGAGGCCAGGCCGGCCTGCTATCTGAACAGAGCGCCGGCCAATCAGGAGCGACGGGGCCACGAACAGAGACGTGAGCTGGGGTCAGTCGTGTCGGTCGATTCAAAGTAGCCTAGAGGTTATGCATTCAGCCCGTCAACGGTAACGAGCTCAAGTCTAATTCTTTGCGACAAGTCTGGAGCTACAGGCTCCCAGCCGGGCACTTAAAGGGTTGCGTAACACCTAGTGGCTGAACAGAGGTTGTCCTTCTGAGTCACAGTTGGTCCAGTGCACCTCCTGGGTTTGGTTACATAACAGTTCCAGGCCAAATATCATGTAAGAGAACCTCAGCAGTGGAGTGTCACAAAGTGGCTGTGAATAATGCTGGATAGAACTAATGTGTTTATATGGCAAGATGAAAATGCTTTGAAAGCAGTGTGTCTAAGATGGCTGGACCACAGAGGCACTACTCAATAAACTGACCGCGCCAGTGTGATCCTGAACGAAAATGGGTTCCTGGCTGACTTGGTTTTTATTACAGTACTTGTGTGAACTCTCCTCACAACCATAGCAACCCATGGCAAATGAGGCTATTTAAAAACCTTTAGTCATTCCAAGCTTTTAAACCCTATTTTAGGCTTGGGATTAATTTTATAATTACATTTAGGGTTAGTATTAGAGGTTTAGCCAAAGAGCCAGGCCAGAGAAACAGAAACACCTAAAATACTTTGCAGATCCCCTGCTTTTTTCTTCGCTGTCTGTTCAATAATAGATATCAGAAACAGAAGAAGCATAAAAAAACAGGGCTCCGCAGTCAGCCGTAATGACAACTACTGACCCAGTAAAACAAGCCTGAACAGGAGTGGGAGCTGAGGCCTGAGAGAAGCGCTGAGACATCAGCACTGTCAGAGCTGAAAGATGGACTTAATAACAGGAGAGGAGGCAGATGACTGTAGCTACACCTCTCCCTCCATCGGCAGCACTGAGCCTGCCATCCGGCCACCCTGTACTGTATCAGTGCCCACAGCGATACAGCCCACCCACTGCCCTGCTAAGGCAGTCCTCCAATAGATCATCACATGCTTTAATCTACAGGGGTCCCCCACAGAGCCTGAAATACCCAGCTAGCTATACTGGATTACAAAGCGGCTGGTTTCGGATGCCGATTGGCTAAAAGCCGTGGTATTTGTAAGGATAAGTCATGAGGGGGTGTGGTTTAGGGCCAATATGCCACGGTTAAGAGCTGTTCATCGGTGCCATACATCGCGGAGCATGTTTACTGTGCTCATAACTGGTCCGTGAAAGTGATGGAAAAGAGAAAGTTAGGGGCTGTGTTTGAGCATGACCGACAGACACACTCAAACAGGGAGAGAAAATGAAAAAGACAAAGAGAGAGATCCAAACCTGATCTGGCTTCTGCATTTGACCCAATCCCTCCAAACTGGAGAGGTACAGGAAGCTGCCATGATGAGGGCAATTAGGTTTAACTGCCTAGCTGAGGCACAGAACAACATCATATTTGCACCTTGTCGGCTCCTGGAAGAAATCCGTCCATAGGCGACTGGTCTGATGATCTAACAACTAGACTCTGTTGCCATGTAGAGAGAAAGAAAGAAAAGCGGTAGAGAGAGAGAGAGAGAGCTTGGAGATATATGAGTTTTAATACTTCCTGCCCTGGGACCATACAGGCTATGTGACCACACTCGGGAAGAAAAATGGATCGATTTCCATTTTAATTGACAAGAGGGAGAAAACAGGATGAGAATGGCAAAGTGTTGGCTATGAATACACTCGCAGAAAACAGGAAGCTACAATAGGTGGTGACTGTAGGTTTTACTGTGTTCATACCAGGGGGTTTGAGCAGAGAATACAGGGATGACTGCAGTGAATCCAGACCCAGAGGATTCATTAAACAAATCAAATCCCCACTAGGAAGGATGGAATTTCCGGTTATGGTTAGGGTCTATTGAGCTATAAAGGTTAGGTTTAAAGAGGCTATGGTTGGGTTAAAGTTAGAAGAAGGTTTGGTTGGTTAGGTTTAGGTCTAAGGGATAGGCAGCATTGCATTCTGGGTCAAGCTTAAGTTCCAGGTCCCCACAAGAACAGAAAACAAATGAGTGGTGTGTTAGCTCCAGCTCTTACCATCTGGGCTCTGAATTCACACCCCACATAAAGGTACTAAAGCCGGGACAGATTGACAAATGAAAAGCCCCTGGACCTCCCAACTCCATTATATTGGATCTTCCATGAACCCACCAAACAGCCATAATAGCTTCATCTGACACTGGAAAATTCCAGTGACACCAGAAATTATACATCACTAGGCCAAACCCTACAATCTTTGAGCAAGGCTGCTAGAAGAATGTTAATGAAAAACTAGAGAAAGCTACAAAAAAAGTAAATTCTAGGTTTTAGAAGCGAGGGGATTAGCTAAGTGACCTCATTAAGTACCTTCATTTTCACAAGGACACTTTTTGGTCCTGAGGTTGTGTCGAATTGCACCATTCTTAGCGGATTTTAGAACTGAGAAAATGTTCATTCACAGCCTGAAATCGAATGAGCTTGTTAATCTCTGTAACATTTGAGAAAACAGGGATTATTTTCCATTAAAATAATATCTAGCAATTCTCAAAATTATTCTCAAAGCCACATGGAGGCCATACATCTTTAGATTAAACAAGATGAGTCTTGTGGACTGAAACGGAACCAAAGTATTTGCCAACATGTAAAAACAGGCTAACTAGGCAAGGCACTTTCAACACGCAGTGGAGAAGGGAAAATTTACAGAGAAATGCCAAAGGCTCTGAAACAGAGAGCAAAGTGAAAGTTGGTTTCCTTGGGAACTCTAAACGAGGCTGGAGGAACTTTTGAAGTTCTGGGGAAATATCAATCAAGCCTTTATCCGGATGACAGCCATTGTGCATTTAGAGGCATCCTCTTAACACTGCTAGAGGGGGAAAACAAACCATTCACCAGATGCGCGCACACGCACACGCACTTTGCCTCAATCGTCAAGCTCGCTGCACATGCCCCCTCCACCCGCTCCGTTCTGTATGAGGGCATGATGATGGACAGTGTGTGTACCAGGCACGGACTGACAGCTAGGCAGATGAGTTGCATTCAGGCCCCTAGACTAACTCCGGAGGAAGCCCCTCGATCATTACAGACGGGGTGCAAGCAAGGCCCAAGTCCAAGTCGAATGACTGATCTGTACATGAACAGGACCTCTGGCCAGCTCCGTATGCCAGTATCTGCCACGTCTGGACCAGTCAAATCACTCCAAACTACACAACAGATTCAGAACCGTTGGGGGGGCTCGGCTTTACTTAATAAATCCCTCTAAGACCACCCGAGATTAGACAAAAAGATCTGTTCTACAACAGCCACTTTAATTGAGGTGTTAATCAAATTGGGATTACGTTCCTTGAGAGGGTCCAGGATTGGTGTTAGCGCATTCTATTTTCATTAAAAGATTCCTCAAGGGACACCTTTGTGTACACTGTATGATGTAAATAACAGTGTAGCAGAATGCTAACACACATGGAGGAATCGCTACATGGCCACATAAACAAGCAAGCTAATACAATAGATTACTGTCCCTTGACTTTTCATTATATGAGACAAATTAGTTTGTTAAGGTGGCAAATTATGCATCCTCTTCCTACAGACTCATATTTAGTCAGAAGAATGCCTGCTGATGTCAGCATTACAAGGACAGAAGCCAACTAACGCCTACAGCACACAACTACATCTGTGCTAACTCAGCCTGACTCACTGAGCCTGAAAGAAAGACACGAATGACACTGAACTGCAAAGAACCACCTTAACACCAGCCCTCTTTGGTTCCCTCGACTGCAACGCTATGACAGCAGTACCAGACGAGGAGGCCTTCCCCTTTGTGAACGCAGATGTCCAAGTCATCACTGGGTCACATGGTGCAGTACATAAAGGCCCGTCTCTGAAGACGAGGGAGGAAGCTGAAGCTAGGTTCAGCTCTGTTCCCAGCAGAGAAGCGAACTAGCTCAGATTCATCGCTATCAAAGACAGAGGCTTGGAGAGTAAGAGTGGGCTGTGGAAGCAGGGGAGAGACAGGCGAACAAAGGGACGCTGCTTATTTATTAAACTCCATAAAGCTAACCCCGGCCTGCTACTGCGTGTTAGCGAACTGCCACAGGAATGACTGACATGCAGGCTAGACGCTAGCATTTCCATGCAAGCCTAACCTCACAACAGAATAACCGTATGATAGCAGGGCTAATTGGAAAACAAATACCCTCCTGTTCATGCAGGAGTGGGCTGGGATTATAGGCCCATACATATATCTAGGATGTGTTTATTTTGCTCTCAGGCCAGAGCTTTACCAGACCTGTCAGTGGAAACAAGTAGGTTTGGTCACATAGCGCACAAAACAAATCTTAGTAACATTATAGACTCTGTGGCTTAGTTGGTAAAACATGGCACTCGAGTGCCGCTTGCGGGCTGGTTTCCCATAGGGGAAATGTACAAAAATGTATTCACTCCGTACTGTAAGTCATTTTAAATATAAGCTAGTTCACTCAAATAAAGATATTTTATGAGCAGACTCTCCCAGTGAACCGGCACATACGCATGCCTTATAACCCAAAGTGACATTAAACATTCTGAAACACATTAGCTGACCCAGCGAGGTTACGTGAAGGACTGTCCTCGTCCACGCTTCGGGTGGCTTGCCATGACCCGTCATTAGTGAGATGGGAGGGCAGCAGCTGGTCTAACGGCCATGTTGGGGACCAGGGGGGCTGAGTGGGGGGGGGGCTCACCAAAACAATCAGGGTCTAACACAATTACCCCTCTTACAGTCACATAATGAGATGAGCTCCAACTGGCCAAGCATGACTGGGATGGTGTGAAATGACACCAAATCTCATTTTAAAGGAGTCTGTCTGCTTAGGAACCTCCTGGGAGGTGGAAACTAGGCTGGGATCAGCAAGAGATTTAGAAACGTACTTCAGATGGCTCCTGGAAACTGGCATTGTAGACTGCTAATCTGAATCGGGGCTGAGCTGCCTAAATTCATTAGACCCCATTAAAAGCTCAGAGGGAACTGGGAGAAATTGTTCCAGAATCACATACAAAATGTGATCCAGGCCAACATTTTGAAAAACATCAGATTAGTCCTGAAATAACGTCAATGAGGCGGTAGAAAGCCAACTGGTCAAGAGCGTTGGGCCAGTTACTGAAAGGTTGGTGGTTTGAATGGTTTTAACCTTGAACAAGACACCAAACCCTAATCGCTACTACAGTCAATCCGGGGAAAATGATTTAAACAAGAAGGGGTGATTATGAAGTGGACAACAGGCACGACACCTGCGATGGACCCGGAGGGAGGTAAGAGGAAAGCCTTTATGGAGCGAGCGCTGATGTGCCGTTGGTTGATACGTGTAGGCCATGTTCTCTAGTATTAATAGAGCGCTCAGGAGAACGAGAAGCATCCTTCCTGGATGTCTCCGGGCACCACCGTGTTTATTCCTGGCCCATAAGTCACTGTGGCTCGGCTCCTCTCCAAATCAGCCGTCATCTCACAGTGGGAACCGAACACCCCAGTGATGACCTGGGCTCGACCTGCTTTACGTAAAGCTCTCAACGGATCTGGATCCAGCACGGGCCAAAATAAGAAGCTGAGAACCTGGTGGTATACACACAGAGCCCACGGTGACCTAAGGAGCTGAACTACACTGAGCATGTCACAAACAACAACTGACCTGGCATAAGGATCAGTTGACCCTTTATGAACACCTGCCAGCAAATTCATTGGAGTAATCAGAGACAAGGTCTTCAGCAAGAGACAGACATGATCTGAACCAAAATCACCGGTTGACCAACAATGTTCTTTCCCCATCCCCCCACACCGCCACATTAACCCCTCAAAGGTTTTACAGCCTGCTACTCAGTCTGGCAGGCTTGTTTTACTGAGAACCTCTGTGGTGAAGCCTGAGGCACACCAGAGGTAATTATGAGGAGGCTTGCTGCTGTCACAGCCATGTATAATTAGAGAGCAGGGTCATGGGGCGTCCTGGTTCGAAACTGGAGGAATTTCCTGTGCCTTGTTCTGGGTCACACACAGAGCAGAGCTCATTTAGAAACAGGCCAGATTCTGAAGAAGTGAATGCGTTGTCCATTCCATTTTGTGTTGTCCTTAGCTTCCCCTCAAGGTTATATTAGACCAAAATACTAAGACGGCAAGACTTTATTTTCAGTTTTTCCAGAATGGATCGTTTGCAGAAAACCAGGTCCCCAAGAGAGTTGGGGAGAGGGTCATTTGACACCCAACCTGATACAGAGAATCCATTCGGGGATATTAGATCTCACTCACAAATGCATCTCTAAAAATCTGATGACCTCACATGTCAGGAAAGAGAGTGAGCATCATCACACTAATGTCCTATGTCGCTGGTAATTCACCAGAAAAGGTATTTTACCAGAAAGCTCCTACATTACAAAGACTGCACGTTCGCCTAGTTCCTGCACTTATACTGGGATGGCAAAACCAAAGATTTTAGTTGTGGATGGAAATACTAAGACATGAAGAACATGTCCATGCTCAGTTCAGTGCATGTAGTTGCAACCCTGAATACAGAACTAGACATACACCCTACGTCATACCAAAGTAGATGGCCCCAGGCGGGCAGACGTAGATAGCCTAGTTCGCTGACTGGTCTAGATGACCTATATTTACATCAATATATGTCTGGAATCATGAGCCTGGACACAGTTCATTGTCCCCCTTTCGGCTGAGATTCTGATTTGGCTAAGTACACCACTAGTCTTTGGCATTTGTGGCTTCACAGCCATTGGTATTTGGAATCCGTGTCCTCCTGTCAAAGGTCACTTGTGTTGGATATGGGACAATGCAGGGAGAAGCTAAGCGACCTGGATGCAGACATGTCCCCAGGGGCTAGAAGCCCATCCATCCACTATAGCCTACGTCTTAATGAACCGGAATGAGGCCAGGTTGCTAATTATGAAACTCACTTCATGAGAATGGCTATCGAATTTAAATACATAGAAAAAGCAGGCACATTACATAAGGGTGCTTTGCAATGATGATGCTGTTTAAGGATATGAAAGGGGGATCAAAATAGAATTGCTTGTCTCTGAACAAAATCGAGGCAGAAGAATGAAAAAGACAAGAGCTGAGAAGTGCATGGTATAAGAATCTCTTGGCAGGGGTACTGAAGGGGTATACTGTCAGTATGTTTTGATTACATTTGTGTGAACCCAATTGTCCCCTCATATGGGGAGGAAAATGGAGGGCAAAAAAAGATAAGCCAATTGTAAACTGCAGGCCTGATGCAGTGATTATGCAGTGGCTCCCAGAATAGAATCCTTCCTTTGTGTGGATTACAGCCAGTCTGCACAGAATTCTTCCAGAAACCAGAGGTTTGGACTAAAAACACTAGGGCTGCGCAAAAAACCACCCTTGAATAGCAGCTATACATGTAGCTTATAACAGGAGGACCGGTTCTATCACAGCTTGAACTATACAGAGAGGAAAAGTGACTCACAACAGGCTCAAATGTCAGCCGAAGTGTGTTCAATGTAAAAGCAGGACATGTTTCAAAGTGAGGGTTTACAGGGATAATACGGCTGGTTTTTTGTGTGCAATATTTCACTTGCAATGTTGTAGCATTGCACAGACATCTTTTACAGCTTTGTTTCTGCCCTTCGCCTGGCTTGGTTGTTTGCAAGAACACTATACTAATGGAAGTGGAAGGAACCTACCAAAAACCTCCCCACGACGTGCCCCCATAACACCCCATTCAAACCCAGCTCTCATGTCTACCACCCTAACCAATGAGACATGGTACTTTGTTGTCCAGCCTCAGCTATGAACCATCGACTCAAGCTTAGACCGCAGAACATGCACGGCGATGAGCGCTCGGTAGTTACTCAAATGTTCAAAACCACTGTGACAAAAATGCGCAACCGATTAAATGGGTGGTCAGAGCCTCTTCCTAATGTGCTGTGATGGTATAGCTCCTGACCTATCCTCTCAGGACATTAACGCCATTGTCATGGCAGTGGTGCTACATCCGAGCCCAGCTCTCTTCGCCGGAATCCACTCACATCTTGAGTCGTTATGGCATTCAGGAAGGTCACAGAAACACATATAGAGAACAGTGCATCGCTTGTGTTTTAAATAGGCAAGGAACAAGAGCCAGAACCGGTCAAAAGGTTGTCCTAACAGAATAAGAGAATGGCTAAAAAAGCGAGAGGAGAACTAAATCTGACCTTGTTTCTGGGCCTCCATTGTGCCTGATATGCTGCACTGAAGATAATGAGCTCAATTAAAAACGGAGCCTCTTCTGTCATCAATGGGAGTCTGCCAGGCACAAGGACACTTCCCCGGCTGGGAGGGGGACAATATTAGTTAGCCTCCCACAGCACGCGCTCAGACAGGCAGGCGCATCAGGGCGGCCAGTTCTTTTGGGACCGGTGCTTTTGTCTGGGGAGGATGAGGGAAGATAGTGCCGACCGCCGGGTGCAGAAATGTGGGCCAGGACAACAGATCCCCAGCTGAGTGTTTCAACAGGTGAGGACAACACGGAAAGTTCCACCATCGCCAAGGGCACCAATTAGGAACTGTGAACTGTTTGTGTCATAATCAACCGGGGAGGGTTCCCATGACAACAGCACATCTCGAGGTGCCGTGTGCATACGGTCAGGTTGCTGTTATACGCTGGGACGCAGTGGTCTCTAAGATGAATCCTCTGCTCTGCTATTGGAAGTCATTCTACTGTTCACTCTTCTGATGGCTGCATTTCTCACAGCAACCGTTACATTCACCAGCGTTGGAAACTAACTAAATGTATCCCGTCAGCGTGTTTAAATGAACCTAACAAACCAAGGCCTTAAGCGAAAGTCGGCAGCACTGCCCACGAAACGCCTGTGACCTGAATAATTTATGGGCATTTGCCTTCCTGTCCTGTGTGTTTGTTGTATAGGTAGGAGTAGGACATGGTAATGGTGGGCGCAGGGCTTATTCCATCCAAATGTACGAGCTGCAGTCTTGAAAACATAGTTGCAAATATGGCTGTAGAGAATGTAGACAAAGAGGGAAGACCAAAAATGTACTGTATGTCCCAGACCACAGAAATGGTGTGGATTTGGAGTGTGCCCCTACTCTTGGGCTAACTTTCCAGTCCTCCAGCCAATGCAGCCTGGCAACTGAGCCAAAAGGACATTGCTTTGGTTTCCATTTTGTTATCCTTACTTTTCCTGTGTCCTTCAGTAACATCCTTAAATATATATTCCTCGACGTTCATGACTATCAAACAGTTTATACTGAACCACCCAGTTAGGGCTGCATGAGTAATATGTTGTTCAGATGCACCTAGTATATAGGTCAGAGAAGAGGGTTGAGGGGGTCATGTCAGTTCAGGTCCTTACCTTCCACACTGTCGGAGCAGGATGTGCCGATACCGGTGTCCCCGCTGTCGGAGGCCGCACTGTGGCGTCTCCCACGGTTACTGTTACCGGGGGCAGAGGGGGTACCCTGCCATGATGACTCGCACCCAGGGACCCATCCAGGAGAACTGGAACCTAAAAACACAAGTTCATGGTCAGGTGGGAACCGGTCGCAGTAGAACTGCTCGCTAAACTGTCATTTCAGTCCAAAGGCACACCCAGCGATCCCAACGGCCTAACTCTGACCAAATGGCTCCATCATGGTCACTCCATGGGGACTAGAAAACATTAAGGCAATAAATGCTGTCCTGGTGTATTGCCTTGTCTCTAGCAGATAAGAGGATGGGGGGTGTTAGCTCATTAAGTCAGCAAACAAGCTGCACAGCTAAAGACTGTTGCTTAGCTTCAATGGCATATGTTTTGGTTGGAGACAGACCCGCTACATTTCTGTTGCTCTATACCCCCCCCATCTAGCAAACACCCAACAGCTGCTACACCTACCAACCTCCTCATTACAGCCAATGGGGTGATGTCACACGGACAAACGGTAGTGTTGACATTTTCACCGATTTTCAGTATGACTAGTAAACACTCTGCATTTTCTGTGGCCAGATTAAAACCAGTAGTTCAGCATGACACAGTTTCCCTGGCAGGGCAGCGAGGAAATGAGAGCCCAGGGATTTGGGCCAAACACGCCCAGGTCAGAAAGACCACACAGCTTAGGTTTAAACCAAACCATGTTGCAAATCCAAATACTGGATTTATCCAATATGTCCAAGGGATGTTTTCAAAAGAACTGATAGGACTGTTTAGTAGTTCTTTTTAAAAGGGTTGTGGATAAGTGAACCTGCTTATGAATGACTACAGAACATAGCAATGGCTAACATATGAGCTAGACACCACGCTAAGGATTTCCTGACTGCCCTCTACTACAATTGGTTTTCCTGAATTTATTGACACACAAAACCTCTCACCTTTGGCAACAGTCAGCACTTGTGCTAGCCCTGAAGTATTATTTAACCAGATGTAAACTTGTATACTTGCTTTGTCACAGACAAGATTTCTGTTTGTTATTCAATTGAATTGTTCATATTATAGGTCACATTAAAAAAGTGGAAAGGTTCTGACATGATTTACCTTTGTCACAAAAACCTAGCATTTTAACAGGGGTGTGTAGAGTTTTTATATCCACTGCATGTTTAATCACTGGATCACATTCACATGTTCTTGGTATATGCTATTAAATATGCTATAAATACAAGTCTTATAGGTATGAAAAGAATGACACGATCGCTCCACTTTTCTGATTGTCAGTAGACGTAACAGGAATACCAATAGGAGGTATTCTTATAAGCACACTGGAAGAGAGCGTATTTCCCGGGCCAACAAACCAATGGAGCTGCGAGAAACGACATCCACGCGTCCATGCCAGGCAGCACACTGACAGAGAATTTACACTGCCCTCTGGGACTCCCGGGCCCTGTTGAGATCACGATCAAACCCTCGGCAGCAATCACAACGCTATACCATCGAGGCATTATTCAAGACTCCTTCGTAGTTTGGTTAAATTATTCAAATGTCTAATATTCTTTTCCAATAAAAATTTACTTGCGGAAGCTTGGTAGTTTGTAACACTTGGCGATTTCATGCTTAGGCCAGTGACATTTCCATCAAGCCTGTAAAGCAAGAACATAATCTGAACCCTCTCATGCCATTCCACTTGCAGTAGGAAGTCAAGTGTCTGCTTGCTATGTACATTCTTATTTCTTCCCCCAAAATCTCTAGTCAATGTGTAGAGGGCCTAACTGAGCAAACTAGTCAGTCGCCCATTATAACAGTGCAGCCTTCCTCTAGTGAAAACAACCCTTCTCCCAGGGAATGGAAATGAAAGCAGAGCGTGCACAGGAATATTTCCACAGTAATGTCAGATGACAGGAGGGATTTGGAGTTTCAGATTCCATCGGTTCGTTCGGGCACACGCTGTGTCTAAAACAGTAATGGTATATAGATCAGAAATACCGGCGTTGCTAAGCACATTCAACGTTTGCGGTGCAAACGTGCAGATATGGACGGCGCGAGACCCCACTTGTCTGAGGTGGATTACACCACATTACCAATGGAGCCCCCCCCGGAGGTGGGCAAGCGTGAAAACTGTGTCAGAACGGGGTTATGTTTCTGTGCAATGTGCACACAGATCACTCTGATTTTCCCTCGATTGACACGCGGTACATCTTAAGCATTGGCAGGGTAATTTCGAATGCTATGGAAATTATTATGCAAAGTAAGATAAGTCCGTCTGGCATGTGATTTTCTCTCTCTCGTAATGGAGATCGGCCCTTAGATAACCGTTTGAGCGGACTAGGTTTGTAGGATTCTGAGCTACTCCACAACACCTCACGGTCCGGCCCACTGCTGTTCTAGCTCACACTTTCTACCTTACCCAAATGCCCAATCTAATACAAAACATTTCATAAAAGAGAAACTAATAAAAGGAGCGTCCCCCGCCTGAGACTATGTTGTTGTTTTTTGGGGTGGGGGGCGCTCGACCAGTTGAGCATAGGCTTTATGGACTCTGAGGGCCACAGCACGCATGGCAAAACAGCTCAGGTGGTGTTTTTGTTCATTGACCTGTACTGCCTGCCTTCCTTCCTTCAACTGGAGGACCATGTTTGGAACAGTGGGTGTCCGAGTGGGAGGGGCCAGTGACCGTGTGCTTCTTTGCGCTGATGATGTAGGACAGGGGTCTCCAAACTATTCCACGGAGGGCTGTGTGTCTGCGGCTTTTTGGTTTTTCCTATAAATTGGTTCCCAGTTCACACCTAAACAAGGTGAAGGTAGATATTAACCAATCAGCAACCTAATAAGTCAATCAAGTACAAGGAGAGAGAGAAAACCTGCAGACACACGGCCCTCCGTGGAATAGTTTGGAGCTTGACAGAGGGCAGGTGGCAGGCAGCCTTGTGGGGCTGGACATGTCTGAGCTCCAGGTTGAGTCCCAGAACACTGCGATGCATCTCGACAGTCCGTCTCTACACTGCGTCTGCCCTCTCCATCTGCTAACCATCCTATTCTGAGTGTGTTATCCATTCGGGCAGGGGTCGTGAAGACCAACCTATTTTGTGCCCGGGCTACTCAGAAAGTCGTGGAGCGGGCAGCTCAGATCTGCTTTTTAACAATGTGGAGATATAACTGTCCTCTAAATCTGTTGTGACCATCGCAAAGACATGCACTGAGGTGATCCATAAAACTGGCCGTGTGCCATTTCAGAACAGGAGCTACACAGGCCCGCTACAGAGTACATCAGGTAGTCGATCTATCATCTATCAAAACGCTTCATTTTAAAATTGCTCCAATTAACTCTGGAAACACATTCTTTGTTGTCATATAATTGTGTTATGATTTCAGAGGTCTCACAGGAAATGTTATTTTAGTTTCTTGGCATCACCATCAGTTCTTTCCTACCTTCCCTACCTCTTCCTCTAGTGAGTGTTTCAGGAAGCTAGCAACTCTTGACTGTTACAGTCATGTTACAAACTAGACCCCGAGCACTCTCAGACACAGTGTTACAAAACCCCTTTTCCAATTTCTTCTTTGTACACTTTTCTTGACTCTCCCCATATGGAATAAGCACATCAACCTGATAGGCATCAGCAGCACAGTGAGATGGAACTAGGCCGCTGACAACGTCAGTCTCCCCATTGTGAAAGGTTTCACGACAGCTCTAGACAGACCCTTCGCTCACCAAGGCCTCCACACACTCTGCTGCTTCCTGCCCACCTGGAACATCACAAATACCTGGGACATTCTGCAGAGTTCTGGAATCTCAGTGGACAGCGCATTCTGTCTGGGTTAACCAATAGGCCATGTTGTTGAGGTGAATACATTGTTGGGACTTCTGTGGTCCACGCTCTGCTGTAATAGCATACATTCTGAGGCGTACATAACGGTCCTAAACCCACACAGGCCATTAGTAAACAAAATCCATCCTAGAGTTGGCTGTATTTTCCATCTATCTGATCTGAAATGTAGGTTTGGTGTAGCCAGTCAGTAGTGGTTATATAGATGTTGATTAAATAATGACATGACTTAGTTACAGCATAAATAGCATCGGGACAATGTTGTCTGTGTACTGCAGGACATAAGCCTGATGTGATTCAGGGAGAAGTACACCTAAGCTCTTTAGAATGCACTTGGGGTTATGCAATAAGATATAAATGATTCACATAACAGAAGCATGAGGGACCATCCAAAGCCCATTATGACCCTGCAGTGGCAATGCTCATCTGATTCAGCAGTTCAGAGGGAAAGGAACGTCAGGGTTAGTAAGCGAATATATTTTTCTTGATTATGGATTTAATTAGGGATAGATGTATTAGTAGGCCCCGGGCTAGTCGTACGTTTTTGGTGTGCGCTAAAAATCAATCTGGCCCCGTATACAGCACAGATAGCTGTCACAAACTCCGGTCAGGACAAAGGGCGCGTGGGACCATCCGCTCCAATGGAAATCTAAGGATGTAATGTAGCTGCATCACAATGTCAGTGTTGCTTGAGAAGGCTACACATCTTTCAAACGTAGATAACGTCAGATACATTCAAATCGTAGGCTGAGATTCCGGTGAGCAGTTACATCTCCTTGACTGAGATAATACCGCTCTCAGTGTAGCCAGCATTGTACTTGGCATCAGTACTGATAGTCCCGTTACAATATCTCACCAAATATGTTTGATAACAGCATTACCAAGAGGTTTGTCCCGGGAGAAGGCTACTGCTAGCTAGCTAACTGCTAACCCCAGAAAGCCGCAGTCACCCTCTTCTGTATCTGTGTTAGCTTCGGCATCAGCTAGCAAGACGCTAGTAAAGTCAAGACATTCACGATAAGAGCATGAGCAGGTTCTGTTCATATTACCATCAAAATATATAAACATTATTATTGGAAACAGTATGAATACTAAGATTGTACCTGTTTTAAAAGTATCAAAACCATCCTCGAATTCTTTTCTTCCCCACATTGTGACTGATTTTATGCGCCCGAACGCAGAGGGTAGATCCCACAAGAAAAAAGATATACGTGATCTCACAAAAGATGGAGAGAATTCCTCAAGAGCTCACCATGATTACATGGCGCGAAAAACAATCATATTTTTAAACATCTTAACCAAACGGTTTCCAATAATAAGTCGTCTTCTGTCCAAAACGAGCGCCATAAATTAGAAATCTCGGTATGGTTGACTGAAGAACTACTGTCAGCTTCCCTGGAAACAGCACATGCAACGACGTGTGATCTCACGGAATACGTGCTATTGCTGTTACAGCTCGGGCTCCAGCTCCTCTTGCGAAAGGTTCAATTAGTCTCCTCCCCCTACATCAGTCTGCCCTTCGCGACCCTAAAGGATATACTTTGTCTTTTTGCTTTACGTTGCTGTACGCTGTGAAACGCAAATCTCTGCTACCTGATATTTTGAAGTCTTGATGAACTTTCAGGAAATAGTGCTCGACCTGTGTATATTCTGATATTTATTTGTGTAAGCCATATATAATATAGCATAAACATCATTAACGTTTAAACTCAAGAGACCACTGTCATGAATAAATTACCAAGGTTACTCTGAAGGCCAGGCTCAGTGGACCTACTCATCATCTCAAACGTCTAATCTGGTTTCTCAGCATGTTGGCAGGATTCTCATGGCATGTTTTTCAATCCAGATGTCCATTAAACAACACACAAGTTATGGACAAAATAGTTTGGATTTTTACCAAAAGATTGAGTTTTGCTCAGCAACAATTTGGATACTGAAAAAATTGAAAATGTATTGCCTGAAAAGATTATCAATTAGATATTTCTCACACTCTGTTTGTCTCTTAGTGAGAAGTGACTGGTTTCTCATCTAATGGGTTCTGGTACTAGGAGAGAAGGAAAGCAAATAGAGAATATGACAATCCGCCATATCAATTTCTAGATAGATAGTCTACTCAGCAATCTGAACAGCAGCCCTGATTGCTGAGTGGCCCAAAATACATTTTGTCAGGGGTTACAAAAATGTATGTAACTACAATTGTTTACTTTAAGACGTGTTTTAGACAGATTTGTGATCATATTTATAAAGTTTCAGGAAATGTAGTAAAAAACATCATGGGAGACAACCTTTTATGGTCTAAAATTGTGTCCAATCTATTCTAATAGGTTCTGAAGGACACAAAAGACAAACACGTTTGAGAATCTTATCTATCGAGAATGGGGTAATAATATTTATTTATTTAAACAGTTAAAAAGTTTGAGGCCCATTTGCAGGAACGGTTACTTCCTCGGCCAGACTGTATGTATCGAATGTAAATCATGGGAATGTGTGGTCTCGGTTGGATTACCCCTTTAAGACAGCAAGGTGAGCTGAAGTTGCATATAGGGGACCAGTTACCAAAAGCAGGGTTTCCCTCTTAACGTATCTTACAAACCCCTAGTGTTAAAAATAAATAAAAATCCAGAAATCTATAAAATGTTGTTTAAAAAAAATGTTTAAAAAACTGGCTACCATAATAATGTTGCAATAAGCAAGATTTCCGGAAACACAATTTCAAAATATCCTCCGTATAGATACTTCCTTTTAACAGAGGAGCATGTTTAGCAACTTACCGTGTTGACAATAAACGAACAAACTATTATTTATTTAATAATTTACCATAAGTTCACAATATGATAGATCATTCCCTGACCATTAAAAGGGTTAAACCCAGTGAACAATCGTTGGATGGTTGCCACTGGTGACCAGTCCTGTGAGTTATGTCAATGTGAGCTGCATTTATGCATTACAAGCACAGTGAAATTGTTCAGACATGACACAGCAGGACCGAAGCCTTACAATGGCAGTAATGTAGAGGATTTCGTGCAAAACAGAAAAGATCTCTTGCATAATATTTTTTTTTACAGCATTGTACTGATTCAAATAGCCATACCCCCACATAACGAGGACACACGAAGGTGGCACATTTTGCATTCCCTTGGTCCCTTTTAAAGCCACTTGTCATTTTCCATGCATACAAAATAAAGCCAGTTTCCTAAAGCCAGTTCACCTGGTGTTAGGCAGTTTTAGCCTTTTGTTAAAAAAATTCATCCCTCAAGGTTTGCTGTTTGGGCAGATTCAGTCAATGACCTCATAGCAGAAACACTAGAGATCAAGTCCAAATCATACAACACTAAGTACACATGGTAAATAGGCAAAAAGTCGATAATAATGATATGTAAAAAAAATGTAGAACCTGCAGGAACAGAAAGTCCCAGGTGGTTTGCTTTAATGTGAAGATGTACATAACACAAAATTAGAGATTCCAACAGGAGAGAAAATGACTGGCATCTCTGCAGTATATTACATAATGATCCATTTCCATCATCAACATGAGTTACTGAAGGACACTCCTGTTCATAGTCACATGTTACCGCTTTGGCAGCACTCCAGAAAGGGTCACAACAAACATAATATTTAAGCTGTCACCTCACATCTTACTACTTTCAAACTTAGCACAAACATAAGCATGGCTTCTGAGGGAACATTTTCAGATCATGCCTGATGTAAAACACCTGTGAATTAGAGGAAGTTAGTGTTGGATGTATCTCTAGACAGAAAGCCGACATGTTGTTCTGTATAGAACTGTTCCTGCAAGACTGCACACACAGTCTCCACGACAACAGTTGCTCTTCCTTACAAACAACAGGGCCCACTCTCTCTGAACAGTGGACCACACTTCAGCACAAAACAATGGACATTTAACATTTACCAAACAAGCTGTAGTATGTTTTGGATGGTTAGTCTATTTGCTTATTCTCAGATGTGCCTTTAATGAGCACCTTGACTAGACTTCTTAATGTTTACTAAGAAGTCACTTGCAGTATAACTCTGTCTGTTACAAAAACACATCTGGAATGTGTCTGATTCAGGGAGAATTCCAACGCAACTAGCTAATCATGGAATGCATTACTACAAGACTGTTCAAAGGCCTGATTTAACAAAAGCAAAGATCCCACGTTTCAGTATCAAAGCTGAAGTCTGGATCTAAGCCTTTATTAGAAAAAGGATCACAAGTCCAGCACAAAAACACTTTTCCTCTCAGATGACTCCATCTTGTTCCACTGACGACATCAGTGACCTGATCTTCTGTTGATGTTTTCCCTCCATCTCAGATATTGGGTACAGCAGAAGTCTATTACAAGCAGAATTGAAAACTTGTTTGAGCTGTATTAATCAAGAGGGACTTAGAGCAAACGAAGCAGTGTCAGAATCAGTGTTTTGTACATGTTATCAGCTCAATGCAGGCTACTCCCTACCCCCACTTCCTGTCTCTCAGCCAGGAAACCAACGGCTGGGCCTGGACATTGCTACAACCTGCACGCTGAGCCCACAGTCTCAGCACAACACATGTCAACAGAAAAACCCAACCCAATTGTGTGTTACGCTAACAAGCCATTCCACTAACATACAAGGATGATCACAACATGTTTTTACGGAACATTGGTTCAGTTGACTCAACTTTAGTGCGTTTCCGAAAGAAATATTTTCCCTGAAGAGATGTCAGAGAAGGTATTAGAATGCTAACAGACCTTAAGAATACATCAACGAGATAAATACGCATTATAAAATGAACAGTCAGATACAAAAAAGTAATGTTTTAAGTAGCATTATTACGAGATATCTTTCATTGTGTTATCGATACCCCTTTACACATTTCCATCTGTTGATATTTCACAACCAAACGTACATATTTAATGTACACATTTTGTTTGTGAGCAATTATAGTACAAGTTTACATTTAAAAAATAATATTTTAAAGACAAAATGGCATTTGAAAATTAATCAACTTACAAACGTTCTTCATGAGCACTTTAGCAGACAATGTAGAAGCAGAGTGAGGAAGTGGTGAAGAGTTCAGAACACGTTGACATAACCACACACAGGAACTTGATCTGCCAACCTCCTTCACCTAACACAGCAGCTTTTGAACCTAACACATTTTGAATACAAGTTCTGCAGTGAGGATTGTCACTTCCAGTTTTGACTGTGGCCCTATTGTAGAGCAGGAATTCAAAACATCAAGAGACATTTAGCTTTGAATCTTCCTACAGTAAATAAACACATAAATGTCATACAACCTTTAGACAGTGAAACAGCGATGCAGTGTAAGTTACTGTAGCTTTACAGCAGAATAAGACTGCTTCCTTTGAGATGTTATTAAATCTGCCTCAGTCAAAGCGCACTTAGCAAGCCATGGGTTAAGATTGGTTGTTAAACACTATCTTTGTGGTGTTTTTGTCTGACCCTGTGTATAAATCAATAATGGTATTTTGTGCATGTCTGGACAGTCAGACTAGACCCTTGGTCTCTACCAGAGGTTCCAGTCTCCTTCCAGTCAATTCATTATCTTGTTTATTCCGGAAGCTTTCATCCGCATCTTCAAGTTAAACTGTCAATTATTCCAAACCACTTCAATATATTTCTCCAGATTTTACACCATTCCACTAGGCAGGCTACCATGTACACTAAGTGCAGTTTTAGGGAAGTTCAATGTGGAACACAGAAGAAGCTGAAAGTTTTTAGTGTTTTCTTTCCACACAGTAAGTGTACCTTAGTCAGTAGTTAAAGTGTTAGTGTCTGCACAGTCAGTGAAAACAGTGTGGTGTGTATTTCCCACCTCATAAGCAATGGTCAACATACACAGTCGAATACATCTTAGTGTGAGAGTTAAATAGAATATGCTAATGAGACGCTAGGAAGCAAAATGTTATGACAACCGTAACAGTATATTGAGTTAAAAAATATGTAATGCACATCGTTTTCAAATGCAGAGAAGTCGGACGGTACAAGTTAAGATGTGTAATGTTTCATATTTGCTTCCATTCCATAGGCCTCCAGCTCCTCAGTTAGGAGTAAACATCGTCATCAGTCCCCCTCCGGCTGCCTTCTCTGTCCTGCAGTGCCCTTGCCAAAACAAGCCTGTGAAATACCAATAGTGTTTATGTGACTGTGTTGAGCTGGCAGCCATTCACTGCTGCTAATTCCTGTGCATCCTGCAGATCTCGAATCACAGGTTTCAGTGGCACGTTGGAGTAGAGTGGAAACATGAATTGTCTTAACAGCTAGCTGTCAGTATCTCTGGAGGGCTTGTGAAGGAATTTGAGGAGAATCAAACAGTTTAGTATCTGTTTTTGGATTCACTCACTTTGTTGTAAACCTTTACAAAGACAATTTCCACAATATTTGAGAAATTCTAATAAAAAATTCAAATTGACTTACAGAACTTCTCAAAATTCAAGACAAACCCAGAAGTATTAGATCAAACATTTAATAAACTAAGGATAAAAACAAAACAGTCCACTAACAAAAGAAAAGTACCCAGACAACTCCGTCAGTTCACATCTTCAAAACCTGCTGAAAGGAACTACCTTTGTGATTGAATTAGTCATATTTACTGGGAATTATGTTGTGCAACAGATCAAAGACGGCTTAATATTTGGGGCCAGAAAAATTTTGCTGTAAAATTTCCAGTTTTGTTTCACAAGTGTAGTCAAAAGTGTAAAGACAGAACAGGAAATAAAACATTGTACATGAGTGTTTGACTGTATGCATATGGTAATCGGTCTAACATTTAGAATTTCCTTCATCTCTTCTAGTTTCACTTGGTACGCCAGCAGCACAATTTGTTGTAAAGGTACAATATTTTATAAATATTACAAGCACATTGATTTGACTGCAACGTTTATGTGCCAAGATAATTCTGACTCAATCCTTTGAACAGGGAGATCAGGGGAGCCTCAGAGACACACCTTGGACACAAAGAAGAGGAACACAATACTCCTAAATCTCTGTGCAAATATGAAGGAAACCAGAGTGGGATGACCTGACATAGTGATTGGGTTAGGTGTGCGCCAGTGTTGAGACAGTACAGCAGATGGCTAATCAATATCCCTTCATTATTGATGAGGCTGGTGCTTCATCTGCAGGAAGTTAGGATCCATTAACTCCTCATCTTACCTCCGGTTGTCACCCCGTTTTGACCTTCCTCCATTAACATCACCATCACATCACTTCACAGGAGGCTCTGGCTGACATTGAGCTGTCTGACCTTTACCAAGTAGAACAAACGACTGCTTCAGTTTCAACAAGTCGGGTCGATAGGACTGTAATGCGCTTCTCCATACCTTTATACAAGTGGCTGATCCTTCTTTAATTCCAGAATAGGTAGAGTACTCACAGAATCTTGGGAAATTACACAAGTTGTTTTCAAGGACCCCTCCATTTTATTTAACCAGGTAAGCCAGTTGAGAAGAAATCTATATTTACAGTAATGACTCACAGCACAGTAAATCATCACTGTAAATTACGAGTCAAATTTGCGTGCAGTGTGGCCAGTTTATCAGAGTGTAAATATCTAAAAGCAATCTGTATGTCCACAGCATATACTGTAAGGTGATAAATAAATGTATCACATTGTAATACATTTTATAGTATTCATGATATCGTTTTTTAAATATTATTTAAGGTTGTGTTGCTCTGTCTCCTTTGAAATTGCATACCTTGACATATCTATTTAACCTTGAAACACAGAATATAAAATATTTACCCGAACGCAGCACATCTTTTAGACGTCATCCGATCCCATTGGCTGCAGCTTTCATGCAACTTCCCTATGGTATTCCATGCATGGTCGTAGTGATAACAACAGCTACTCTCCCTTCGGTAAGCTGCTTTCAGACTCAGTATGTAACATTCAACATCATAAAGCACAGCCTCAGGACACTGTAGTGTCAAGGTCACTAATCATAGGTATTGATTTGTCTCTCAGCCATACATGACCAAATGAATGAATATAACTTCTGCCTACAGCAACACTGTACTTTCCAATGAAGCATGCGATAGTGTCCATTCCATGATGAAAATGTGCCCTTAACAACATATTAACCAAAATGTCCCATGTCATATAACAGCAATAGTTGTTGAGGCACCAGACCAGAGGCTTTGAAAATGAGGTTTCATTTATGAAGGAAACAGATACACATGATCATGATATAAAACAATCACCATCAAGTTGTGTATCTAATCATCTAAACATCAAGCTGCATATTCACACAATTCTTACACTGTTGATATCAAATAATAGGTCTAATAATATTACATTTTATACCTTTAGAAATTTTTCCTTTACATTTTGTTTTTGTTTCCTGATTCCTCTTCCCAGTCTATATCCAGATCAACATCATCAAAGGTAGAGGAGTTGAACATAGACAGTCCAAAGAGGCCTTTCGAGCTCCCAAAGTCAAGCTCAAAGCACTTTCTCTTTTTAGGGTTGGCAGCAGATTCACCAGCAGGATTCTGGCCCTTACTGGCAATTGTGTTTTTGTCTTCGCCGCCACTAACCTTTGCTTCAGTCCAAATCACTGAAGAGGCTTTGGCTTGGGACCCTGTATTCTGTTGTGGGTTAGTAATGGCTCGAATCCCTGTGTTCTGCTGTGGGTTGGTGAAAGGTTGAATCCCTGTGTTCTGCTGTGGGTTGGTGAAAGGTTGAATCCCTGTGTTCTGCTGTGGGTTGGTGAAAGGTTGAATCCCTGTGTTCTGCAGTGTGCTGGTGATAGGTTGAATCCCTGTGGTCTGCTGTGTGCTGGTGATCGGTTGAATCCTTGTGTTCTGCTGTGTGCTGGTGATCGGTTTAATCCCTGTGTTCTGCTGTGTGCTGCTGATCGGTTGAAACCCTGTGTTCTGCTGTGTGCTGGTGACTGGTTGAATCTCTGTGTTCTGCTGTGTGCTGGTTATAGGTTGAATCCCTGTGTTCTGCTGTGTGCTGGTGATTGGTTGAATCCCTGTGTTCTGCTGTGTGCTGGTGATTGGTTGAATCCCTGTGTTCTGCTGTGTGCTGGTGATTGGTTGAAACCCTGTGTTCTGCTGTGTGCTGGTGATTGGTTGAATCCCTGTGTTCTGCTGGGTGCTGGTGATTGGTTGAATCCCTGTGTTCTGATGTGTGCTGGTGATTGGTTTAATCCCTGTGTTCTGATGTCCTGCTTTGAGTTCTGAGGTGGTTACCTGAGCCCCTGATGTCAAAGTGGTTGTAGTGGCCATGACATGATGCTCCTCTGTGGTTGAGAAGGAAAACCGGGAGAGTTTGGCTAGGGTAGAGGGCGCCACTGTAGGCTTTGTCTGGTCTGGGGGTAGATGGGGTGGTGGTGGTTTGGGGCCTGTTGATGTAGTTCTGTTCTCACATGGAGCTACACTGCTCATTCTGCACAGCTCAGTCCCATGATCCACATCACTGCCACTTCCCTCTCTGTGACCCCAGACCTCTGGGCTCAGGATACATTGGGACGGTTGAAACTGTTTGCCATCAGACTGGACACTTTGCTTCAGCTTCTTTGATGGCCTGCTGTCCTCTGCTGGCCTGTCTTTGTGTTGCCGTTTCTCGCTCTGTCCCTGCACCGTTCTAGCTTTCGGTCGCTCTGAAGAAGCTGTCTTGTGATTGTCTCTGTTCGGTGTCTTTGCTTTTCTACGTAGACCTGTATTTTCTGCGTTCGTGTCGGAGATGTCAGTATCACAGCACAGAGGTTTTAGATGGGTCATCTTCTCTCTGGGTTTAAATGTGAACCCTGTAAACTTGGAGCGCAGCTCTTCGCCACCTGCCTCGACAGTATCAGAGCTGTCCTGGTCTCCAGGCCAACGGTTATGAGGGACCTTGTTTTTCTTGGAGTTGCGTTTCTTCCCAGCTACAGGTGTTCTGTGAGAGGGCAGGGGGCAGTTGGAGGAGCCTGTAGAGGACTGCCCTAGATTGTCTACAAGGTCTCTGCTGGTGTCTCCGCCCACATCTAGTTCCTGCCGGGGAACATGAGCCACCTCTCTGAGCCGTTTATCTCTCAGCTTCTGGGACACCTTCTGCACCACAGAGCTAAGTGTGTCTTTGGAGACTTCCGCTGACAGTGTGTTTCTACTGCTCCCCCTACAGCTCCGTACTGCCTCTGCCTCCTCCTCCTCCTCCTCCTCCTCCTCCTCCTCCTCGGCAGCCGTCACACTGCGTGTCTTATCGCTCAAACACTCGCCCTGCTCGCGCACAGCACTGCTGTTGCCTGGCAACGACACGGGGGAGGGGTTTGGCAGGGTTCTCTGCTTTGAGGACGTGTTCTGGTTCAGTTGCGTGGATGCTGGGATGGGTGAGCTAGTGCATCCTCCTCCCATTTGGCCGGCCAGTGAGAGGAACCAGTCCAGCCCGCTCACTGAGTCTGGGCTTATTCCAGAAGTGCTGTTAGCCAGCTCAGTAACAGAGCTCTTCTCTGTGCAATGGGGACCGCTTCTCAAGTCACTGGGCTGTTTCTCTGCTACAGGAGGGGAGCTTGGCAAGTTATTCTGCAGCCTGAAGAAAACAATGAATCATAAATTAGTCAGGGAATCACACTCCCTCACAGACAACAATATCTGGTATTTTCACTGGGCAATGGCAATAATAACACAGTGGAACAAAAACCCAAAGTGCCACATTATTTTATTTTTATTTCAATAATTTGTATCCCGTTTGTAAAAATTTGTATCCGGAACAAGTTGGGGGAGAGATTGTGTTCGAAAGGGGGGTGTTTCAAAAGGCTGGCTACACCATCTTCACACTGTATCACTATTCCGGTTACGTTCCAGGACACTGACCATATTAGGTGTCTTGTTCTGCCATGTATCATCACCGTAAACGGGCTTCACCGGTATAACATCTCACCTGGAGAGCCGGTCCATTTCCTTGTGAAGGAGGTGAGGCAACTGGAGTCCCTGGAGAACAATCTGACACTGCGTCTTGTATTGCTGACCGGGGTTGTCGGGAAAGGAAGTGTGCAGAGCGTTCACATCTCCCAGGAGTGCACCACCCTAAAGCAAGCAGGCAGGCAAGCACCGCGCCTTTCAACATATTCTCAGTATTCAGTGGATTTTTGTGGAACTACTGGTTCCCAATACAAGGATCAAGATGTTCATATTTCTAGGCACGCCATGAAGTCACGGCGATGCGTTGCAGCTACAGACGAAAGCGTCCCACCTGCATAGAGCACTCCATGACAGAGACGACCACCACGGCATCTTCCACGGTGACAGTGTCCCGAAACATCAACCGGGCGTGCGCTGCAAGGACCAAAGACCAACGGCACAAAACACACTCCCGATGAGCAGGAGACTTCGGACCAATAAGAAATAGCAAACACCATAGCTAGTAAACGAACAGACGGTATATTCGGGCGGTAGGAGGATGACCCTACCCTCGGCCAGGCGGCTGAGGCTCTCCAGCATGCGGATGGTGGTGCGCGCTGCGCTCCTGCAGTCACTCTGCCTCTGCAGCTGGTAGTACCGGGACAGGACGGAGTTGGCCTCCTCAGACACGCGCGGCTGCAGACCCTTGATCAGGCAGAAGTAGGC
Source organism: Esox niger (assembly GCA_016801105.1). Lineage (NCBI taxonomy): Eukaryota > Metazoa > Chordata > Actinopteri > Esociformes > Esocidae > Esox > Esox niger. The sequence goes on from JACXGJ010004376.1 coordinate 26,869, forward strand.
CTTCATTTTGTCCATGCTCCACAGAGACTCCTCCGACCGGCTGGGAGCTCCTGCGGAGGAGGCGGAAGGGTTTAACATTAACACGGGAGTTGTTGGCAGGTCAATGGATGGGAGCAAACGGAGATTCAAACGGCGAGGGTCTATTGCATTGTGCTACTCTGTTGCAAATCTATTATTGGCTGCAATGATTAGAAGCAGTCTTCGGCTAACCACAGCCAGTTGAGTGATCACCTCGATAATGACCCAGAGCATTGATTCAAATCATCGGCTCTTATATTAAACATTGATCTTCCTTATGCAAATGTGGCGGGAATAATATTATGCAAATGATCAAGCAATGGAATTCTGGGAAGAGATATTCTCTTTTCTAATAACGGGCCCAGAGGAGGTCTCAAGTCCAATTTGCATTGTAGCTTAACTCAGCCATTTAATATCCCAGTGATTGTTCAGATAACCACCAATTACCGAGGTCATCTCAGGCGCTAAGAACAGGGCGATTACACTGAACATCCAGAGGGCTGCTCGTCTTTTATCCCCGTTCTGTCCTTCACCGGATCAATCTGTGTCAGTAATTGGCCATAATCCTACAACCTGTTTCTAATATTATCACAAGCAAAAGCTGGCCGAGGACACCGCAGCGCTTTGGGAGAGGGCACGACCCTGCTCCCGCTCTCTGTAAACACCTTTGTTTTGCAGTATGAAGGAGGAGATGATGCGGTCCCACTCGGGATTGTTGGTGTCCAGTAGGACCAGCACCAGGTCGAAGCGGCTCAGAAGCGGGCTGGCCAGGGCCACATTCACCGACACGGACACGCTGGGGTCGTATTTGCCCTTAGGGTTGGTGGCGGCCAAGATGGTGGTCCGGGTGTTCAGTTTACACACCATGCTGGCCAGGACAGAGGGAAACAGACCACACAAATTCAGTGAACTGAAATCAGACATGAAAAACGAATAGCTGTTGAGTCATTAAGAAACGCTGCCAGGCCACAGTAGAAGTGCAGTGAGATTTGTCCTCACCCTGCCTTGGCCACGCTGATGGTCTGCTGCTCCATGGCTTCATGGATGCTGGTCCGGTCGTGCTCTTTGATGCTGTTGAACTCGTCTATACAACACAGGCCGCCGTCAGACAGCACCAGAGCTCCTGCCTCCAGGTGCCACTCCCCAGAGTCCTTAACCGCGGCCACGGTCAACCCTGAAAACACAACACCCTCGGTTTTGAATGTCTGTCTGTTACATTCAGCATTTAGAGGCTTTTAGAGGCTTTCCAGGATTAAAAGAAATAACAGCTAAATGCTACCTCAATGCGTATGCTAATTGCATAGCTACCAGCATAACTAGCATAATACATTTTTTAATACAGAACAAGGATGACAAACATCCCAATTTAGTTTACAGGGGTTGACATCCATACAAGCAACAAATCGGCACCTCAACATTTGTGTGAGACACACATCTTTGTTGACTCGCCAGATAAAAAAAAAGGTCAGATGAATACATCAGCAGCCTAAATGTAGGCATATTTTGTTATCAGGGAAACGAGGAGATTTGCAATCTTTCCCTGAAGTGTCTCCAGGGCCCTTCAAATGCTTTCAGTTCTTTGACCCATTTACCACATTTACACCGTTTCCAAATACGATGCACTTATCAGGTGAACCAGCAGAGGGCAGACAGACCTGCGTTAGTGGAGCCGATCCCAGCCGTGAGGACAGAACGAGGAATGATCTTAGCAGCATACTTCAGAAACTGTGACTTGCCCGTGCCTGGGTCTCCCACCAGCAGGAGGTGAGACTCACCTGAGAGACAAAACATTTACACATCTAGAATCAGACAACATGGCCACCAGGAGGCGCAGTACCTGACACACAAGAGGAAAAAAAGATACGTACCTCTTACTTTTGTTCCAGAAGGATCTATTCTTTGCACCCCACCTGCTAATACCATGGCAACCGCTAGCTTAACAACATACATTCCAAACACCTGTGGGCACAGGCTCATGAGAATCTGGTTCCTGCCTTCACATGGAGAAAGAACACCCATAAAACCCCAGGAATATTACGTACCCATCCAATCTTAAGGATAGCATTCATTATGTAAAGGATTAATTAATTGTAACGATTAATAAATTAGTAATGTTTCAACCACTGTATATGAAACAGCTTTAAAGACAGCGACTGAGGCTGTTTTAGAAGGAAGCTGTGTACCAGCAATAGGGTCATGTTTATAATTATCCCAAAACTCTTCAAACTCCTTCTGCATGTCCTCTAGGACTAGAGCTGCCATGGTCTGCTCGTTGTTCACTTCTATGAAATTGGCTTTCAACACCAAATCCAGTTCACAGCGTGTGTCCTCATACATGGGCTTCCATCGCTGGCGAACAACTCCATACACTGTGACATCGTCACCTGGAAAAACAAAGGCCTTGGATCAGACTCTCAGGATCTTCAGTCCACAGAAAAAAACAGCCCCAAAAAAACAGGTGGAATAAGAGAAATCGGCTTTCTCAAACAATATTTTTAAAAGTAGAAAATCTACCTTTAATTTAAACTGCATTTTTTTCATTACAGGCAGCATTGGGTTTTTGCTTCTGCAGATTGTGGCATGCAATTCTTTTTTACTACACAAAACAAATGCATGCATAACATACAGCAGAGTGGCTACATTTTACACACTATTTGGCTAAAAGCCAGAGAAAATACAATTTACAGTTTCTTAACAAATAAAAGCACTGAGGCTCAGTCAGAGTGCACCAGTGATAAAACAAATAAATGCAGGGATTTAACAGGTCTAAAAACAAGCAAAGCTGTCTGCCGTGCAACTGAATCTCAGAATTTTTTTAACTGAACAGAAGTTAAAACAAGAAACATTTCAGATAGGACAACTTCCGCTGTGAAATCATAAAGAATACGGATTTTATCATGACCATTAATACCTGATTTGCAGCTGTCTACCAGATCGTCCTCCAAAATGACCATCATAGAACGAGGAATACTGCCCACAGACAGCCTCTGGGCCTGGGCACATAAACGAGAGTGAAAGAAGAGAGCAGTCAGATCAAGCACAGGATAGCAACACACACGCACACGCACACACACACACACACACACACACACACACACACACACACACACACACACACACACACACACACACACACCTGTTCCTGGATCTTTATCTCCTGGTAGTCCCTGCAGGCTGCTGGCGTGGAGCCACCTGACAGGCAGGTGAACTTGTTGGAGTTGCAGAGGTCCTGGTTGGGGCAGCAGGTCGGTGGGGCAAAGCTGTAGAACTGCTCAAAGTCAGCCTGCAGGGAGAAAACGTGACGGCACTTACAGCACATGTAGTCCCTCTCGTACTCCAGGACCTTGGCTACGCTGGTACGGATCACCGTGCCGGTGACGGACAGGAAGTGTCCAGCGTCCCGAGACCTGGGGATGTTCTCCCTGGTGAGCTCCGGACAGACCGGAAGACCTGAGGGGCGACGTCACATATAAAGGCAGTTGGAGGCAGGGGTTATGTGCGTCGAACAGGCCAAGGACCACTCGACGAGCTAAACCGAACATTCATCAGAACCGACCACAAAACGGACCCGTTTCTATTGGAACTCAAAGTCCCGCTTAACTTCAATGCTTCATCAAATCCACCAGATGGCGAGCTCAAGCCACCCTTGCGCTGAGTAGAGTCGCATTGCTTGTCTCTTACACTATGTTGCATGAGTCAAATAAAAAACACCTCACAGGACATTTATTTAACAGGCAGCTTAAGGCCAAAGCATTTAACACTGAATCCACACAAGACATTTGAAGACTATTTTCCATGAAATATCTCTGGGCTTGTAGACACTGGTGTTCTTTCATCCCACACACGGAAAGAATAGGAAGAATGATTAGGCATTTCTGGGTCCAATGGAACATTTCAGCCCTCATCTTATCATGGACAAATAGAACACCATTCAAGTCGTGGTCGCAATCCCAAACGATATGTAATTTCTCGGTCCACATCTTCAAAAAGCTTTTATGTGAAGCACTTTCTGTTTTCTATGACAGAGAGAAGACAAGTCAGATTTAAAATGCAGACCAACATAAGGCGGCCCCCACTAGTGACATAATTTGTATTTGAAGCGAGCAAAACTGCATAGCATACCCTGAGGAACAGTATCTGGGTCTGACCATATTAACATCATGGCTTTGTAGCAGTAACCTACCCCCACTAAAACACAAACAGCTATAATATCTCCATGAGCCCTGCTACTTTTGGCTCTGTTCTACATTCATGCAAAGCAACCAATCAAGGAACAGCATGAGTCAAGCCCATCCTGTAGCTATTTCTAACACTGCTCTCTGTGCTTTTGAGACCCCAGACTGCAGTGCACAATGGCTTAAGTAATTAGGTGCTGAGGTTGAGCCAAACTGAAGGGCTTTCAGACACAGATCAGACAAGGTCATTCATTCCAGTCTGATGCGACGTGCTCATTATCTTTTGCATACAAAATCAGTCCAATCACCATCAACCCATTGCAGTTGTTAGACTAATGATGACGCCCGTTTTGTAGGTCCTGTTGACTTCATTTGCCTCTCTGTACAACTGCGGCAGTAAGTCAGATGGGTAAACCTGTAGTGCTTAGTCTATGGCCAGAAACATCCAAGCAGTGGAACAAAACCGATCAGCTAACCGCATGTTACCAACTTCTCCCAGCAGATGACACAGGATGTGGCAAGTAAACATGGCTGATGCGTGCAATGACTATGCACAGGAATGCAACCATAGGATGAGTTTGTATGGACAGCCCAACTCTGGAGGGACTGCACTGTGTTAATGCCAGAGTGGTAAGATGAACCCTCATTGACTAGCTACAGTTCTTCTGGGGCCCATCTCAGGCAACCACATGTGGGCCCAGAAAGTCAATACAGGTCCTGCTGAGAGTGGTTTCTAGTACGGCTCATGTTGTAGTAGCACCACGCTGAGTCTCCTGTTTCAGTCTCAAACTGCCTACTGTTCTCCTGCCTTTCGATAGACTTCCAGAATCAACAACCTGAAAGACACCTACAAACAAAACATGTTTATACTCTTCTCATATATCCTGCTGGCCAGTAATGGGAAAACAGTGCTGGTCACTTTGATATCATAAGACCGCATTAAGAGAATAATAACGTTTGCCTCACTGAAAGCAGTTCAGCTATGTTGAGAAGCTCACAGGGTGAGGGGAGGACAGCAAAATGGTGTAAATAAATCTTAGACTAAATATAATCTAGATTTTGTAAACCTAGATTTAGAATTACTCAGATGTAGCTAGATAAAACCCAATTAGTTCAGGCTTAAATGTTACACAACAAAATCCCTAACTACCAATATACAATCCTGTTTTCCAGAAAGTTGGAACACTGCGTAAAACGCAAATAAACCAGAATGCAATGATGTGCCAATCATTAATCCCTATATTTAATTGGAAATTGAAGACATTTTGATCAAGAGAAATGTTAATGTTTTGGGAAAAATACATGCCCATGTTTTAATTGATTTCCGCAACATGTTTAAAAAAAGTTGGGACATTGGCATGTTTATCTCTGTGCTGTATCTCCTCTTCTATTTACAATACTCTGAAAGCGTTTGGGAATTGAGACCAAGTGCTGTAGTTACGAAAGTGAAATGTTTTTCCATTAATGCCTGATATAGGATTTCAGTTGCTCAACAGTTCGGGAACTCCTGTGTCGCATTTTTCATTTCATAATGCGCCAAATGGTTTCAATGGGTGACAGATCTGGACTGCAGGCAGGCTAGTTTAGCACCCAGACTCTTTTACTATGGAGCCATGCTGTTGTAATGTGCAGAATGTGGTTTGGCGTTGTCATGGAAAAACAGGGTTGTAAATACCTAATGTAAAATAACAAGGCTAAAGCAACACATTAACATTATGGATGTGACCTGATAATGCAGAGGAGCCTCAGCCTCTAATAGTGGCACCAATGCTTCATTCAAAATCATTTTCTCAGCTTATACACATCTCAAAAGGTAAATAAATATATTTTTTAACATCTGCCAGTCAGTGAGGTCTGAGTGTACTCCCCATTTCTGACACAATACTTTTACAAATTGCCTCAAATGCAGAGGGCTGTTTTTGGTTAGTCGACAAGCGCATTAACCACTAACCTGTGATTCGGGCATGCAGGTGTTGTTTCGTCGTGCGCCACCCTGGTTGTGCAGGGCTTTCCGACAAGTTAATGGCAGCTCTGTGAAGGGCACTGTCAAAGATGTTGATGACCTCACTGGGGTAGGCATTGAAGTACTCTCCTACCTCCATGTTGGCTTCAAACAGCGTCATGGCGTTGATGATCACAGGGTAGTGGGCGTCCTCCAAAGGCTCCTGAAGGATCTGCAGGATGTCACTCCTGTGGTGCTCTGACACATAAGCCTCAAACACCTGCCCTATCAGGGCAGCCTGTGCCGGGTTGATTGACATCATGGATACGCAGTCAAATAGCAAGCTAGTCTTTTAAACAAACAAGCTTTGAATTTAATCACTCAGGCGGCTAGAGAACTGATCATATAGACCCGGTAGGGTTCATCGCAGCTGTGGTTGTTGCCTTGAGTAAACTCGATACCCCCATTTTCTGGGCAAAGTCCCTGTTCCAGGTGGTCTGTCTCAAGCTAGAGCTGTCCACGGTTAACCCTTAGAAAGAAGAAAAGTGTATCTGAATTGAGAATGAAGATATTTCTAAATTATAGTACAGCACTGTATCGGAATCTAAATCAGAATAGCCTGTAAACGTTGCTTTACATCGGTAACAAACTTCTTCCGCTGACCTTTTAGGAGCAAGGTCAATTGTTAGTGATGCATTGTATGTAAACACATGCCAATCGCCAAAAGTGTTACACATTTGCCACAACAACGTAGGCGCCAAACTGAGTACGTTTAATTCAGGGAAATATTCGCCTCCAGTTCACTTCATGTGAGAAAAAAACTATCGCTAGTTTAAGTTGGCAACATCAAAGATCATATTAGACATCTACCTTCGTGCCAATCAACTGGAGGATTCAATCGTTGCTTATACTACACCATCCAAACAACCAGACGCGTACTGTAACTAAAAACCATACATAAGCGTAATCGTCTGTCGTAAATGGGCTGCTAGCTAAGCAACGTTAGCTAATAGCAAAACAAGGTTACAATCTGACCGCAACTCTAATGTGTAATGTAAATGTACACAAGATAACGTAATACATACCACTATAACTTCATTAACTCCTTGTAGAAATAAAAACGGACGTGACACGCACATTAGAATTTACCGCTGGATTTTCACAAGTTGTACTGCCAAAGGGGTGTTCAGTTTTTTAACAGGATAGAAAAATAATGACATTGACTTAAACATCCCTATTAACATTTTTTTTGTAAATGAAATCCAATTCAATACCAAACCATTTTATTTTCGTCAAAAATAGAACCTGAAAAGTCTTTATGAATGAAGCCTCCTATCAGTTTAGATATTGTTTCGATTCCAAAACACACACAGTGCGCAGCCGCCAACTTTGCACACGCGCTATAGAAGGACCAGGAGATAAAGTCTCGGAGCAGGACCCAGAAGCATCGATGCTCAGCGCCTTCTACTGGCACTGGACAAAGCCGTAACAGTAAAATGAGTCACTATAATATTTTCATTCAGCATCACTAAAACATATGTGCAAAAGCACAAACAGGAAATACATAATATCCCAATGCCCAGCAGTACCATTCTGTATTGCTTATAACATACTTTAATCCCATATACAGTACTGCAGGTACACCATGAATAAATGGAAAAGTCCACATAATTGACACCACAGACGAGGAAATGTCACAATAATTATTTATTAGTTAAGCATACACAGTATAATATAAATATAAAATATGCAATTTATTTTTAAAATCGGTGAGACATCATTATATCTGTGTTGAGACAACCATACAAACAGTTTAATTCTACCAAAATTGCTTATGCGGCTGTAACAAACTCTCATTACGGTGCCATTCTAAAATAAGGTACAGAGAGAGGACAATATTTACTGTATACGGTATTCAACAAATGATAATTAGCAGCATATGCACCACTCTTAAGAAACTGCAAAAAAGAAAATGTCAAACATACTCATCGGCACTGTACAAACAAGGAACCCATTCACAGTGAAGTAATCAACAGGATGGAATGGAGTGGCTGATCTTTAAATAATGTTATTTTTTTGTTATAGTCTTTTTCCTTTCGTATGGTTGACATGCTCTTGAGTTGCAAAAGTCAGAAGGTGAAGTACTGGGCGAACCACTCCTGGCGCTGGGGGTCGGGGGATCCTACGGGTGACTCTTCTGTCTCAGGAGGGCTACACGGGGAAAGGGGCACACACCACAACAGCAGCGAACAGTTACACAAACAGGACACAATTCACTACCAAATCAGTAGTGCACTTCTGGTTAGACACAATGCTGTACTATAGGTTTAAAAGGCTGTGGGTTTTAGGCTGATGTGGAGTTTGTGAATATTCCTAAATATGAATCAGTCATCTTGTTTAGAGGGGACACGTTAGAACTTTGTCGAGGCAGTAAAGCCATACTGTAGATTTGATTATCTGCTCTAAAGTTTGAACGCTTCAGAGAAAACAATAACATTTCTGTTGGGATAATCATCTTTTTAACTGTGTTAAGTTTGCTCATGTTTAACCGTGCCTGTGGCTATATTAACTCAACCATTTCTGTTTTACATGATCATCAAGCTGTGTATTTTGTAGAATTGAATTACAAGACCATGCAGTTGTTAATCCTTGACTCAGTCCCTTGGGGGAAGATTCTGCTGGGTTATACAAATACTGTATGTAAATGCATCTACTAAAAAGATCTTAAACACCAAATAGTGGGCTCTCTTCATATACTGTACTGTAGTTTCTGAAAAGCAAATCTAATAATAACCCCAAGGAAAGAATGAGAGGAAAAATACTGAAACATAACCTTGACTTGTGTGGTTTGTTCTAAAAAGGGAGCCTGGTCAGTCTAACGCATTTCACTGGGTTGTTGGCCAGGCCATATACTTGGGCATGGGAAAATCACACACACAAAAAAAGGTGTTCTAAAATTGCAGCTTAATTTCACACAAAAATGCTTCTACTCATTGCGAAGACAGCTCGATCTCTGGTGGCCTGTCTGTCTGATTGACTGACTGACTGTCTGACTGACTGACTGGCAGCCTGATGTCTAGAGACCTCCCTCAGCCACGTTTGTCCAGGGGTTGTAGAACCGTTGACAGGCACCAGATGCCTCCTATCTAAGGCCTTGACATCCGAATGTCTGGAGAACCAAAGATGACCGGATGAGTCGGAGCAGAACTCCCAGTATAATGTCAGAACAGAACATTCAGTAATAATGTGCAGCCCTCTCTCTGGAGTGCGCAGAGTGTTTGAGATTAAAATCTATTTTTTCTTTGTACTCATAACTTACTGCAGTTAATATTTGACTAATGCAATGAAATTGCAAACTTTGATCTGATAAAGAGCCATTTAACTTAAGACACATTCAAGCTTTAATTCCTACCATGGCTATTTTAACAGTTTAACATCAACCTCAAAATGTTAGGGTCTTATTATTTAAAGTCTAGATGACTTATTAAACAGGCTACAAGACTAGTTAAACAGTCTTCAAGACTTATTAAACAGTCTACAAGACTTTTTAAACAATCTACAACACTCATTAAACAGTCTACACTGCAACCAATCTGCCCAAAACACACTGCTCTGACTCAATTCATCACTCAATTCAGATTTAGAAACCCGGAATTAGTTTGAATCGGGTTCGACATCTATGTTACTGTGTTCCAGGATCTACAGCGACATGTTCTGTTTTTACAGAATCACTTGTAAGTGTAGGTGATATGAATCTAAGAATCGTCTAATGGAACGAGAACATAAGTCCGGTTAAGGCTTCCTGACCTGACAAAGGGGCAACATTTCTACATGCACATACTGTGAAGAAGCAGCGTTATATAACCCGAAAGCCAACGTATAAAACACTGTCATGGTTCGCCTCCACTATTGGATGAATCAGTGTAGTGTGTCCTACAGCACGGAGGTATCTGCCATGGTAAGTGGGAGTGCATCTACTGCTTTGTGGAAACAGGGTCACCTTGGCAAGGGCAGAGACAGACAGGCCTTGTTAGTGACGCAGTGACGGGAGAGTCCCATGACAACGGACGCCTGTCCCGCACAAATCCGCCACGTCGACTCATCTGCAACTCATTCCCATTCAGAGCGGCATGCAGCGAGAGAGACACCCGAAGTGAAGCGCCACGCAGGCAACAAATGGATAACAAGCCACAGGCAGAGGGCGAAGGGTTACAGGCCAGGGAGACACGAGCACAGGGTCACAGGGCAACAAGGGACCGTCATACACGTACACGACTACAGCTGAAAACACAAGAGCGAGCAAAGCAATGCCGAGGCACGAGGGAGGGAGAGAAGGGTTTATTGATGAAAAGGAGGTGGTGTCACCGACAGACCAACAGTTAGATGTTAACATATCAGCACACACACACATGTCAAAAACAATAACCGCAATAGATTTTATAATCAGACATTTTTCATGTAGAAGTCATACCGTTTGGCATAGAGGTGAACAACAAGTGCAACATGCCTGGATACTGAGGATGAGATGGGGTTAACAGAACACCACATTACCAATGAGCTGTTGGCCTATAACTTCCAGAAGAAACAGAAAAGTACACAACGGACAGACACAAAGAGACGCGTGCACACTGACATGAAGGGCAGGGGTACATGCTCCTTTTTGCATTCCAATGCCATTTTCAAAGCTTATGTATTGTATGGGGCTTTAGAATATTCAAGTTTCCATACATCTCCACCAGTGTTTGTAGGTTCAGCTGGAATATCCCTTTGTGTTTGAAAATAAACCCTCATGCGAAGTCACTGACTTACTGGTACACAATAAAAATGGGTTGACAGAGAGGTAGGGGAGCAAATGGGACACGCTCCGAAAGCCAATTCTTGAGGGGATACAATCAAAGCCTGGCAAAAACGCCAGGCGAAGATGAAAACAATCATGTCTCTCATATAAAATAGCAATCAAGAGGGAATCCTGGGATGAACCCCTCAGACTGTTGGCAAGAGGCAGCTGGCAACTTCATTATTCAAGGTAATTACACTTTTAGAGCGGAGTGGTTTTGGTCTTTAATAGCCATAATTCCTGATTTCATGCTCTTTTGTTTATCAGAGCGGGCCAGATGGGGGGGGGGGGCATCGACATCCACCAGTGAGTGTCACATTGACAAGTTTCTTTCAAAGACAACAGAAAGGGATAAGGCAGCGGACTTTGGAGTGGACTGTGTGAAGGCTGCTTGTGGCAGGTTCAGGCCAAGCGTTTCTCTGCATGCTGGTCCCTGGTCCCGCCCCTGGAGCGGACAGAGGCGTCAGCGGCGAGGGAGGGGCGGCGCTCACCTCATAAATTTCTTGGGCTCTGTCGGAGGGGTCGGTGGGGGCAGAGGTTTGCTAGTGTTGAGCTCAAGGTGATGAATGGGGGAGTTGGGGATGGGCTCTAGGCGGTTGGGCTGGGGCTGCCCGCTCCCCGTCCCCGTCCCTGTCCCCGCCGCCTCCAGAGCCCTGAGGTTTGGAGAGCTGCTGAATCTGTTTGCTGATTTGTCATTCTTTCTCTTTTGCTACACAGAGGGACAAAAACATCAAGAAATGGAAATAGGGAGAGCTAGTCCAATGGAGAAAAGACTGCTGTGTAAATATGTATTTTTTACTGTATATCTTCATAAGATACATGTGGATGGATGCTTTTTGAAGGTCAAGCTTGCACCACTCAGTTAGTGAAGAAACAGGCGCTCTCAGCTATTATATGTAAATTAAGATGAGCAAACAGGGATGCATCAAAGGAAGAGGCTACAGAAACTCCACATTAACAAAGAATGGCTTGGAAAGCAAAGGAGAACTGGATGTCTGAACAGGGAGATAACAAACACACACACACAGACATAAAAATGTACACACGCACGTATTATGTGACACACTAAACCAAAATATCGGAAGTTATAGAACTTGAAATGGAGTCAACAGTTACATGGAAACCATGCAGAGTGGCCCATTAATCTGGAAGATAGGGGATTCTGCATTACATTGGAATGGGACACAGCCTCTCTCCACTAAGGGATGGAATGGTTCCAATAGAAAACAAGCCGGAGCATCTGTGGAGGCCAATTCAAATCCTGACCCTAATCATTCTCCGAGACGAGGACCAGGCTGGTGGTGTAGGCTTGTTTAAACTGTCACAGGTCGCTTTTAGTCACAGTGTTGGGTGCAGTTTAGACCAGCTGTGTGGACCTGATCAATGGGCGGAGCCTAGTGTACGTGGGGGTAACGTCGGCCCTCAGCGTTAGCCCCCTGTCGGTCTGTGAAGTGGGGTGGTGTGCAGCGGTCCGCTCACCTTGATGAGGGGATTTATTACGCCCACGTTGGGACTGGTGTTGAACACTTTGTTGAAGTTAGTCTCCCGGTTGACCAGCTCCAGCTGGTAGAACTTTTTGTCATCCTGCGAATCCAGAGAGAGACACCAGTTAGGCTGTGACCCACCTCTCTCCCCACACTGCGGCGCTGGTGACGACACAGTGCATCACCCCCTGCATGGGGCAGAGTTCTGGACACCCAGTCTAGTGTCACAGACACTCTGTCCTAGAAACAGTCCACTGGGCAGCCTGACTAGAGTCATGCTGGGACTGAAGGGCTGTAACACACTGCTGAGTCAGTCCACTGCTACCGTATACATTTACATTCAAGTCAATTAGCTCCCAGAGGGTCTGACAGTACTGAGTACATTTTCATCCCTTGTTTTACAGCCCCACAACCCTGGTTGCTGTAAGTAGCATGCTGTACAGTCTCAGCCTTATGGGACCATCATGCAAGGCCTGGGGTTCTCCACAGTAGACAGACATGCATGCTCTATGTCTAGGAGTCGAGTAAAACCACTCGAGGGCTTCCTGAAGGCCCTCTATGTGCTGTGTACATACACTTACCACCAGCTTCTTGACAAGGGACTCTCTCTCAGTCACCATTTCCTTCAGCTCGGCGATCACCTGCAGGTCCTCAGGTCGGCTTTCCCTGTTCCGGAACTTATCCTCGGTGCCCTCTAGCCTGCGGAGACGAGGAGACCGTTAGGGCTCGGACATGACGCGGTTCTCCCTCACGGCACAGCGTGGAAAACAAACGTTTGACATGGGAGTCACTGATCGGTTTGTTTGTGTAACGTGATGAAAGTGGCTTGGATCAGTGGGGGAAGAGTGGGCATTGATACAGGCAGGCAGTGAGGGAGCATGGCTTCAAAGCGTCCCTTCCATTATATGCAGATCATTACTAAAGCACTGCATCGGCATTAACGCTCAAACCTTTATCCTTTCAATCGGAAGGCCTATTAGCGCTTCTGCATTACTATGATCAAAACGCTAAATACAGGACATGTTCTTTGGAATTCCACTAAAACTTCTCAACAAATAACAAGAGCTCATTAGAAGAGTTCTTTTCAGTTTTCAAAGCCATCTGCTTTCCTCACAGTTTGGCGCGGTCTTCTACTTCAGATCGATGACATGATATGCAGAGTTATTCCTCATTCCCCAAATAAGCACCTCAGTTAGGAATGGGTTCCTCAACACTGCAGATGTGGAATGACAAGTGATACCAAACTCTCAATCAAACTCTCGGAGAGACAGGGAATTAATAGAGTGCATATTGGATATCATCATAATTACTTCTGTTACACCGCTACGCATCAGCGCTCCATTCATGTTGTGCTCCATTGACAGAAACAGGATCTACAGCACAGTAAATCAGTTCCATGTTTAACCATAGACATATCTGTGTTGCTACAGATGCTGCAAACAGAAACAGTATGAAACAAACGTGTTGCTTCAGTGCAGACTGTGAAGCTCATGCTGGTTTGCATTTTATGAATATATCATCACAATCCAACCAGCTCTCCAGCGATAACACTCAAAACAGATGCGACAAAATGCTAGGAATCACTAGACCAACAACAGCCAATCAGACAAACTTGTGTTGGTTCCCAGGGGTTTAACTAATAGGAGATGTAATGAGATTAAATATTCATGAAGCTTAAATGGCATAACATTTTTGCAGTAGCCAGGGACTAGCTTTGGGGCTGCCATAGTGATTAACTGAGGATGGGACAGGGGCTGTAATTAAATAGATTTTTGCTGCGCTCAGCAAGTTTTAAATTGTTAACCTCAAAGGAAGGTCATGAAACTGTTGATGAAATTGAGAAAGACAAGGTCCACGACCAGCTGATTTTAGAAAGGTTAGCAACAGAAAAATCTTTGTTGGGTCAATATGAACTAGTTATGGATTCTAATTGCCAGTAAAATTGACAAAATAATTATTTATGATGACCAACGTTTCATTCGTTTTTGAGAAGTTTGAATGAGCCATGAGAAGAGTTTGTGGAGAATTTCACAGACAAGCTCATTTGAACCGGCAGTAGCCGGTTTTATGCCTACCCTAGATGGTGCTCTCATTCAAGTGAAACCAAATGAGGTCACTCCTGACAGGAGCGTCCCCAGTCCCAGAGCCACTCCGCGGTCTGGACATCTGTTCCAACCCCTATTTCTCTTTCCACTTTTCTTACTCTTTCCCTCCAGGTCTTTCTCTGATATCCAAACACTCATAGAAACATGCAGATTGTTTTTCCTGTACGCTGCCTGCTTCTCTCAACCTCAGTTCCATTCAAGTCACCAATTCCATAATCGGCCAATCGGAGGAGTTTACTGTGTGCTGTGGTGAAAGCTGTGGGAGCGGAGCAGCGCGCTAAGCCCCGGTAAGACAGTGCAGGTGCAGCTCCTGTAGCCCAGCGTGGCAGGAGGCTGAGGACACAGTCACCTTCATGAAACACACCGTGGTAAAGGCGGGCTGGTCCACTACTGGGACGGGGGGGTTTCCAATCCCATCTCACACCCCTCCTTGAACCCATCCTCAGCGTTTATTCCTTCGCCACCCTGGTTGTGTGTGGGCCAGTCCCCTCGTCACAGAGTAGCGCTCTTTCAGGCACTGGGGTCTTTCCTCAACAAGCCCACCCACACAACGCATCTGATGGTGTGTGTGTGTGTGTGTCAGTGTTATCAGAACCTGAAGACCTGTCAAATATAATGCACTGCCAACACACATTGCTTTCTGGTACGTACAGGATTTGCAGGGCAGAGATCTTGTCTTTGAGGAGCTCCTGGGCCTTGTTGAAGTCCGACAGCATGTTCTGAGTCTCTCTGGCGTGCATGGCATTCATCTCAGACATCTCCCGCTCATGTTTTTTCGTCAGGTCCTGTTCGTGAGCCCTGACGGGGGAAGACATGAGAGTGCAAAACCAATTCACATCATACCTCTTTATACATCGCTCCAGCTCAGTTCCCAGAGTATTCACAGGATCCTAACTAGGCACAATTATCCCAGACACACTCCTTCAGATCCCACCGCCGCCGTGAAAATTCCATTCATCTTCGACTCTCTTTTTCTTTTCTTTTCAAGAAAGACCTGGTAATAATTTAGAGCAGGAGGCTCCGGAGGAAAGGTATCACTGTTTTGCCAGAAGTGGAAAACACTCTTTTCTATTTACTTATTGATTTCTTTCTATGTGGGACAGATAGACAGGACTCTCCCAGGACACTACACCAGCTTAATGAAATGCCCAGCATGTAGCTGCATGACTCTCCTCTCAGAAGGCTGCACCGCCATGCTGCTAACTCAGAGGTACTGCAGTCAGAGAGCGAGTGAAGGAATACATTTGCCTCTTGCTAAGTAATACTCCCGGAGGGACACACATCTTTGCCAATTTATTTATTTATTATGTTATTTTTATCTCAGGAAACGAGGATTCGCTGGCTTATTACATAATTGGAAGTGAAACGTGCTCCGCAAGGGGGCCTAGAACCTTGCTTGCGATTTATGTCATTGACGTCATGTGCGGGCGTGCACACACACACCCACACACACACACACACACACAAACAGACACACAAACAGACACACAAACAGACACACAAACAGACACACACACACACACACACACACACACACACACACACGGTTAGTTATCTGTAGTTCCAGAAAAGCGGCAGCATAAATTTGTTCTTCACCACCAAACCGGCCTTTCGTTCTAATGAGAGCCTGCCATTTGTTCCATCCAGGCTTCAGCCAACATTATGAATTAATATAAAGATGAATAATTAATATCACTGAATTATTAATGTCTAAAACATATGAAAAGCATGATGATGGATTATATTTAGGCCTTGCTCCAAATAACTCTGATTTTCATACTTCCTTATCAATGTATTTTAAGGTTAAACTGGAAGAACAGCCGTCAGTGGGATATGAAAGGGGAACGTGGAGCATCAAACAAGAGTGTCAAGAGATTCCTGTCTCCTACCAGCCTCCATGCTTTTAAACCTTAGACACCCTGCAAGCACTGTCAATAGCCCCTCCCTGTCATGTCTCCACGAGAGGACATCACATGTTTGAACAATCTCATGTGATTCCCAAATCATCTGAATAAACTAAACATGCTAAGAAGCTTAACTATGGCTATATTAAACCAGTTACAAGCATAGCATAAAGATTTGCCTAATTAACATATGTCTGTTGTGAGCAGCTGTAGACGACCTGTTATTTTTCACAACCCTCCTCTGTCATCCCATAACCCCATGACCCCATGACCCCACCTGATCTGCTGGTTGGCCTCACTACGTATCTTCAGCACCTCCTTTCCCTTGAGCTCCAGCTCCTTGGTGAGTGTGCTGATGTTCTCGTTCAGGGTGTGGATCTCGTGGTCCAGCTCAGCAATGTGGTTCTTCCTCCTCGCCACCTCCTCCTGCAGGTCCGAGATACGGCCTAGCAACTCCCTCTCCTGTGGGAAGGAACGCAGGCACACACATTTGACGCAAACCAAAAAGTGGAAAGAAACAAGGAAAGGATGAATCCTGTATGCGCGTGAGATCTTTCTGAGAGCATCTTTACAGCTTAGGTGAAGCATCTTTACGCACGCACGCACGCACGCACGCGACCACCACTACCACTCTCAGATGTGCACTTCACCGGCTAATATTGCAACACTCCTAGGTTCATATGACACTAGAAAGATCTCTAAATTAAGTTCAGCCTGTACGGCTGTTATTTGGTTATTACAACATTAGAGGACCGTTACACTGCCTAGAAAAAGTCCTATTAGCTCAGACTGGCTGGCTTGCCTAGAGCAGGGTTAATTGTATCCAAGTAAAACATTAAACATTTTTAGTGAGTTTATTCAGTGTGTAATAGGGTTAACATTGCTGTCTAAATCTAGACTACACCTATTTTCATCCTTTAAGGGACAGTTAATTCAACAGATGTATAATGTTCCAGTTTCAAGGGCAGAAATAATCCCCTGATTATACTGTTCAGAAAACTAGCAGAGCTGTACATTAATCATGTTTTGTTATAGGATAATTTACCATTTAAAAACCACCAACTCTGTAGAAAGTTTCTCCTTATTTAGAAGACATATAACATTTCCCTCAAGGAAGACAAAACTCTGGTAATGTAAAGCTAATGGCTCTTGTGAAATCAGAATACAACTACATCTCCTGCCGCACTGGGCAGAACACAACTACAAGTTTAATTCCTGTAAATATAATTCTGTGCCAGATGTTTATTGTGTTGCAGTTATTAATGTGTGGGTCCCTGTGGGGAACTGGTTTCATAGGCCTGGTCCACCCTCCTTCATAGAAGCTTGTTTACAAGTCTGCTGCCTTAACGGAGATTCACTGTGACATTCTGCTGTCTCCCAATCTCTCCAGTGGTTACCTGTTAGTCTTGCAGGCACACATGACTGACATGTCTCTGCCTGGGTGGGTAGTGGATTGCCACAGGCCAGGTAGAGAGGCAGACAGAGCCAGCGGCAGAATTAAAAGGCTGTGTGGGACAGGACGTGGAGGGTCCCAATTGGCACTTGACCCCATCTTTGTTTATGCAGTGGCTGCTTTGGCAAGGATACGTGTGTGTGGGGATACATTAAAGTGTGTGTCTGACCATTCCAGCGTGTGTGTGGGGGGCTCAATTAGCAGTGATACTCCAGGTAATTGTTACAACACAGAGAAGACCTTCAAGTCATTGATAATGTAACAACAGAGAAGGCCTCCAAGTCATTGATAATGTAATAACAGAGAAGACCTCAGGCTCATTGACAATGTAAGAACACAGCAAAGAACTCCAGGTTATTGATAAGGTAACAAAAGAGAAGACCTCCAAGTTATTGATAATGTAAAAACAGAGAAGACCTCCAGGTCAATGATAATGTAGCAACACAGAGAAGACCTACGTGTCATTGACAATGTAACAACGCGGAGAAGTCCTTCAGGTCATTGATAATGTAGCAACACGGAGAATAACACCAAGTTATTGATAATGTAGCAACACAGAAGACCTGCAGGCTTCCCCACAAGACACCAGAAGATCAGCCTGACTACCACACTGAACACAATCTCTGTTACAATGGCACTAGAGAACAGCAATATTTAGGATCCACCCGAAGATGGGAAATATGGAGCTCAGAGCAAATTATGTGATAGAGACATTCGTGCAGCCAATCAAAATCAGCACCTTCTGTCGGTGGCACTTCTCCAGGTCAAAGGAAGCTACAAGCACTTTGGACAAAATGTCACTGGAACAAAATAGCACTTCAGTTTTCAAAGCTTTCTCTGAAGGGCTGGAGGGAAGACTGAGTTCCCAGCTTCAACAATCACTGCATTTTACCTCTGATCTTTGACAAAATGCTATTTAGAAAAGGATGTTAGGCAGGGCCAGCTCCCACCCCCTCCTGCCACCATTCTCCCCCTCTCCCATTCTTCCC
>JACXGJ010004377.1:0-45772 GCA_016801105.1 Esox niger
CACACACACACACACACACACACACACACACACACACACACACACACACACAGTCTTTTGTTGGGCCAAAAAAGCGAGGGCTATATTTGGATGTAGAGTCAGCAACCCTCCTCTCCACCCCTCATTTTTGTGGATAGGACCCCCCCACTATGATTAAATCTACCACTCCCCACAGGATCATTATGATTGTAATTCAGTCTGAATTTCAGGAACTTGTTTGCTTGGTTACCTGTCGCGGCACATCAGCGTGTCATATTAGCGCTGATGGCTCACCCAGCCCTAATCTGCTTGAAACAATTTCATTGGGTGCTGGTCTATAAATCATCCTATAATAAGGGTGACACGCGTGGGCTTTGCTAGGTAAACAAATCAGCTCTGTTTTATGTTAGGCAGCAATGAACTTGGCTTTATCAACTTCCCATCGATTCACACACACCACAAGGTCAACATCTCCCCAGGTCCTCATCAATAGAAGTATGGCTCGGTAGCACTCAGCAATTAGAAAACGTATCGGATGGAAATATCAGAGCGCATCACACAACTCTTCAACCCTGTGTGATTTCATCTGAATTTGTCTTGGAGTGTAATATGTTATTCTCAATCTGGCTGCAAGTTTGAGAATTTTTTTTTCATGTGCAATGAAAAAATATAATGAGTTTAGTGGTACTCTATGGTCACTTCCTAATAAAATATACTTTAATATGTCCTTCTGACTCTTTGAGTTGGAACACTGAGGCTGATTCAGAGGAAATTGTAGATTGAAGTTGTAAGAGTCTGTGGTTTTGGTCTTGCGGCGCATGGTAGGAATGTACATTTTGATATCAATTTAGATTAACCAGAGCAAAACAACTGTTTGTGTTTTGACAACAGATGGAAACCATGTGCTGGTGATGGAAACATTTACAACATGAACAAAAAGGATTATGTAGCCGGCCCTGTATTTTAATCAGTTGTGTTACAGCAGCTGACAGCTGGAAAAGTCATTGGCAATCAAATGACCAGATAATGTTGAAGAAGGAAAAGTTTGTTCAAATATGCTGCATTTAATATTTCCATTGACAAATTTATGTTAACACCCGGTATATGAGCGCTTTTTGTTTTTTTAAAGAGGCCTGAAACCAGCACCAGGACCTTTGTCCACTAAGAACTCCACACCAAATGTAGAAGTGCGGAACTAGGATCAGGTCCACAATGGTTCATGTAATCTTATTCAATATGAACTAAAAGGTTAACTGTACATAGATCAGTCCTCCTATTTATTCTGAGACGCTTTCTGAATACAGTCCCAGATCACACTGTATGGGTATTTGGTGTAACAGGATGATGTACGACTCAGCGGACATCAAAAGCCCAATGCAAACAGCACTTGTGTCATAACACACACATATGTCTCACACAAGTTAATGCAGGCTCGCATGCTTAGCAAGTACGCTAAAAAACACTGAAACAGTTCGCCATTATATAAGGGCCAGGCATTCTGCACGGATGTTTTGTAGTAAAAATAATATGTAAATCAATTTTAAAAATCAGTGAGTCTGATTGCTATGATTTCCTGTTACCTTATGTTACCAACCCCATCAAGGGTGAAATTCATCAAATAAAATGTTGAACAATTTCTAAGCAGTCATGTTGATTCAGAGCACAAGACAGTTAGCGAGAGAGTGACAGAAATGCATAAGAAAGAGCTAACCTGTTCAGTGTCGTGTCCTTTTCACACCCATACATCTCCCTAATACCGGCAATTTCCGGCAGCTTTGCACCCAGAAAAGGTAGTGCAAAGCTGATTTGACCTCCGTGAGTGACACTTTATTCGGAATTGTAATGTTTGCCAATAAGGAAGGGATTAAATAGTAAGTATTCAGAAAGTAATGTATGCAGCTTTGTCCTCCGGGCCATAAAACTGCTCTTTTAGCCCCAAGATAATCTTTACAGAATTAATGTATCAAATGTGCTTTCTTGGTTATATATTACTTTGTAAAGAATCTGAATATTTCAAGGAATTGGGTTGATGGTTGAATGTCTGGGTGGGTAAAAACATGCTTGTGGGTTTGTGGGTTTGCTCACATTCATGCTAGAGAGCATGTTTTTAACCAGAAAGACAAAAAAGCAACTAAATTCCACACATTCACATTGGGTGTGAGTGTACTTGTGAGTGCCACCAATCCCTTACAGAAACGTCCCACAGGAATCCTACAGGATGATCTACAGGATTTTGGGGCCACTTTCCTTTAGGACATTTCATGCAAAACCCTTTAGGAATCCTGCAGGTTGTCCTTCATGAAATAAATCATGCAAAAAATATCTACCCAGCAGGAATTGTCATATTCTGCAGTAGTTACAGAATCCTGAAGGTTTAAATCCTACAGAAATCACCATATCCTGCAGAAATGTTGAGTCCTTCAGGATTCCTGCATGTATTGTCATGGTTGTGCAGGATTCTCTAAATTTCTTCATGAGGTTATACACAAACAGGAGCATTAGGGCGAATTCCTGCAGGATTTTGACAATCCCTCAGGATTCCTGCAGGACACCGGCACAATTCCTTCACAACAGATAAAATTCCTGTAGGACTTTTTTGTAAAGGATTGATTATTGCAAAACTATACTATTTTACCCAACCCTATGAGTCACTGTTTCTCTGATCATAACTTTAACTCCAAAACTCCAATTTAAACCTAGGCTCAATGTTTGTTATAAAATCATATTTGGGTGAATCTCCTTCATTTGGAATGTGTCTGAAAGCCCATAGTGTCAAAAACAGTTAAAACCAAGGCCAGAGTTAGTGTAATAAGCATCCTAAAAGTGTATGTGTTGGAACCGTGTGAATGCAATCACAAAAGCTTTGTTACAAGGGAAAACTAGCTTGAAAACCCTTCAAACTAAGTTTAATAATTATTTTCATTTGCAGTGATTCCTTAGCATGTTGTTGAAATAGCTACTGGAATGGCTTTTTAAGGCTATTTCCCCAACATACTGTAGATACAGCTCAAAGCAACTGTTGATTAGTGATTACCTCATTAGGGGCATAGTTTATAAAATCAACTAGCAGAAGTTGACTAACTTCTTATCTGAGTTAGTAGGTAGCTAGCTTATTTTCACCTATGGAGTTTAGAATTTAATCCACCGTTTTGGAGAATGCCTGTGCATTGTATGCCAAAAAATTTATCTGGGACCTAGTGCACATGACATTTTTCACATGTAGCCATTTTGCTATCTGAAGTTGAGTCAACTGTGTCTTTTGCCTTAATGAACCAGGATGTGGATATGTCAATGAAGGAACTTGAGATCTAAGTCGGCCACAAACATGAGATAGAAGAACGATAAACACTTAGAGACCTGATAATTCAGTTGATGATTTTTCCAGAAAACAGGATTAAGTGCGAATGCAATTGCATCTCCTTGGGGACAGAAAAATACACGTATTCATATCATTTGTGGGGGAAAATATATAGGTTGACAGAAAGTATTAGCGCAATTGAAAAAAAATAAATAACAAAAATAATAATAAGATAGTAGGAAAGATAACCGGCTGGTTCTTTGAGGTAAACGACATCGCCAACGTTATTTTAAAGTGTCTTTGAGGAAGTTTCCACTTGGTACAAAGCCTTTGCTATAGCCGTTGCATGTTTGAATTGATTACATTTTGTTATGCTAATTAGGCTAGACTTGGGCTGGGGCAAAAGCAAACTGTGTCTTATTGTGGATTATGACAATTTCAACAAACTTCTTACCCTAAGCCTAACATCTAACCCTAAATATACTCTAGGCCTGTGTTTTACCTTAGACTCCTATTGTAGCTCATCACTCTCCTCGTTTCCACAAAGCTGACCTTTCATCTACATACATAAAGAGCAACAGGCCACATACAAAACACATATGATCCCAATGCAATTACAAACATGTCAGTTTAAGAGCTTCTAAGATAGTCGCATGGCTTGAACAAGCATCCATTGCTAAAGAAGCAGACAAGTTGTCAGGAAAGAGAGACACAATTGTCACAACATGTGTTTAATGTTTCTGGGGAAGTGTTTTGTGTTGTGTTTGTGCAGGGAAACTTCACGGATCTTTGTGACACTCAAAACCTCAAAAATCTCTCTTGGCACCTAGGAGGGTAATCTTCTCAATTACCTCCTCTGTGTCTCAGCATCTGATAGGCTCTTTGCAGTCTAATACATTCCCAAAAACCTTGTTTACAGTTGAAAATAAGTGATAAACAAGAAGGGGGAACTCCTGGAAAACCTCAGGAGGCCTAGAGAAAGAAGCAGAGCACAAACTCCTTCAACTCCTTGGCTGTATGCAACGACAGCCAAACAGGAGAGAATGACAGTAATTACATCTCTCTCTCTCTTAGCCAACACCAGCTACATGGAGATAGACCCCGACCACCAAAAAGGGAAAGGGAAGACCCCCTCCTCCTCCTTGCACATTTCGACAGAAGAAGTAACCTACCTCTCACTCTCTGGGAGGAAATTATCTTTACTTTGAGTGATGTTCCATTATGACAGTTTGACAACTAACACACCACTGGTTTGCGGTTAATGGTGAAATATTAGAGTTAACCAGTATACTTCATTCTGTCACAGGTACAGTACAGTACAGGTACAGTGCAAACACAAAGCCTCAGACAAAGCCGTTTCATTCTTGTGCTACTTTGAAGCTTTCATTTTAGTGCTTGTCAAATACAAAAGCTGATTGGTCTACTGGGTCTTCAAGGTGGCGAAGCAGTCAAAGCACTGTTCTGTTGCATCAATCTGACTCGAGACAATCGATTGTCTTCTAAAGTACATCCAATGCCATCCTGGTTCTTATAACACTGTTTGCTCAGTTGGGAAGTCTAGATTGAGTCCTTACAAGCCGAAGGCAACACATTTTGCGGCCTTTTACCATTGATTGAGCTCACAAGCGCCTCAGCCACAAGGAGGTGTTAAAGTGTAAAACAACCATATCCAAATTGTCAACATGGTTATCCCAGGCTCTGGTGCCAGCAAAATTAACCGAGGTCATCAGGTGACCCACGTTGACCCGTGTGACTGCCTGGTTGGTTTTACAGTGTGGAAAAAAGCTGAATCACTTGGCACAGATGAAAGCATTCCATAGGAGAAAAGCTTACCACAATATTCAGTTTGGGATTTGTTGCAACAAGACAGGGTTGTAGATTAATTTTGAAATGACAAAATTGGGAGAAGGAGAAATATTTTTTTATGGAAAAGCTGATCGGAGAATATTTGGTGTGTCTAGCAAATAAATGGTAACGGCCTCTTGGCTGAACTGGAGGGCTGTAAAACGTAACGGCTTAGCCAAAGCTTGGACGAGTCATTGATACAGACTCTCAGACATTTTCTCCATCAAAACACACATGATGACTCCCTTGGCATTTTTATTGTTCAAGAGATATTGATAGCCAATCGGGGAGATATTTCAATGCAGACGAGAGCACTAACTGGAACTGGAAACATGTGGTGAAGGTTTGCAGTTGTTCCCAGTACATTCTTTCCTTCCCTATTCGCATCGATCATATATCCTTTCCTGCTCCTCGCTTCCCTGTTTCTTTCTCCCCCAACTCATCTCCCTCTTTCCTCGGTTTTAAAACCTACACTTACGCTCCACAACAAAAGCATTTGGTCCACATTTTGACCAAATGTAACGAAAAGACGAAGCTAACTGCCTTCTTTTGGATTCCCCCCCATGATAATTCTTGTTTGACTACTCTCTGGAATCTTCCTATTCATCTCCCTTACACTCCTCCCTCCCTTCTCTGTCCTCTTTCGAGCCGGACACCGATTACTCTCTGTCTCCCTTCATCCTTCTCTTTTCTGCGGTTGACAAGCTCTGTCTGCCCTAACCTGGCTTTAAAGTGACTCTAATTCTCATGTCTGTAGACAAGGATCGGCAGCAATCTCTGTGACGGTAGCGGAACACACTGATATACTTTACAATACGGATGGAGCCATGCTGCCAGTAGACCTTATTGGCATCGACATTTATGCAAAGGTTGACTTTTTGAATGGGCAGGTCACGTCACCTAGCGCTAAGTATGCATACCAAATGGGGGCTCAAGCTTTTTAGGGCTCCGGTAAGACACAGCCACCTGACAGGTAAGGTTTGGGAGGTCTAGGTAATGAATATATTCCCCACCTTATCCCATGGACGTTGGCTGGATCTAGATGATTGTGTTAGGTGGAGGCAGGGCATTTGGCAAAATGTTCAATGCTCAATAGCATTAGTTGGAATTCAGTGCAGTGTCATTTTAGCTGTGGGTAAATGCCTGCACTCCAAAAGCAAGCTATCAGGGCTGTACCTTTAGCTTTATTTTAATGAAATAATGTAGCTACTTCCAGACACAGCCACTATACTGTGCTCAGTTTATGAACGTGTGCATGCTTTATTCCTTACTTTATTCATTAATTCATACAATAATTATTTAATTCTCTTCATTAATTCATCCGTATAATTTTTCCTTTATTTCTTCATTCATTCATCTATTTATTCAATCAAAATAATAAATCCAAATACATTGCAATATAGGCTAGGTCTCTGTGACATCCCTCCTATTTCCCCAGTAAATGTGCCACTGTGTTGCCAAAAAGGGTCCCCAAGCAATCTTTACTGTCATGTATCTGGTGATTTGTAGCCCATGTCATCAAAACCACTCGCTGTTAACCTTGAAATTAAATGGCTAATTGAGATATAATAATGCTTCTACTAACAGATTACCAGATACCAACAACATTACACATCCAAGGTTTTTGCCTTGCCTAATACCATATTTTATCAATTGTAAAAGTTCCAGAATGCATCTTTAAGAAGAGAAAGAAAATGGATGAACCAAGAGCAGCCTTTTGAGTAGTAACAAGCACATGAGTTTACATTCATATACACATGTGACCTGATCACTGACCATGTGGCAGTGACTCTAGACCGTTTCTCTAAGAGAACATTTGAATAGCTTTGTTTCTTGTCTATAGATTTCAGCTGCTGGCCCTCCCGGAGGTGAAATTAGTCAGCTTTGCAAAGACACACACACTCCGCCTTTGAATACAGCCTGTGAATGCCTGTGGGCCTATAAATGTTTCTCAAAGAGAGGAGAGAGAGAAAGTTAAGCTGTCCCGTTGAATTGATTGAACAAACTAAAGCAACCCTCACTCCCCTCACATCTGGATATGACTTCCAGACATCTTCGAAGCTATGCATGTTCCAGAGCCGCGAGGAGCCCTACCTTTTAGTCAGGTGCTCAGCTTTTTGCCCACAGGCAAAATTTAAATGTAGAATCTCAAATGAATTGAGCAGGAGTGTTTAACAACTCGCATCTTCATCCACACATGAATTCTGTTGTTTTGTTTATTGGTATAATGAAAGAATTCTAGGCACTTTCTACATTCACAATTAGGATTTGATTAATTACTCCATAGTCACACTTAATCATACTACAAACATGGTTATTATAATTTGATATATTGCTTAGAGTTGCACTTAATTATGCTACAAGTAGCCACAACATCCCAATACCAGAGGGCCATTCACTTTAAAATTTTGTATTGAGAAATGTATTGCCTAAAACTGTTATTAATATTATTTTTTTTTGTGTTAAAACACAATTCTGTGGGGAGCACCCAGAATTTCTCAACTTTGTAAGAACATACAAATGCTTTTTTTTCAAAGACATACACAATTTTATTTGGCCTCATTCTTTTCGTTTTCATTCTTTCAATCAAAAAAGGGCTTATTACTTTTTAACTGACAGCAGACTTAAATTAATTGCAAGATGTCCTCATATTCAGTCCAATGTCTGTTCATAGTAAACCTCAGAAAGGAGCATTGTAGAATGTCATGTTCCATATAACAGGCAAGTCAAACAATCTCTCGAAAGAGTGTTGATGAAAACCTAAGAGAGAAGATCAATAAAACTGAGACCAAGAACTTTGAGTTGGCCAAGAGAATGTATTACGCCCAATTTTCCTCACATTGGTCTGTCATTCTCCTGCAGTACAAGGAGGGAGTCTGTGTTTGTACATACATGCGCATGCGTGTATGCAGATGTGTGAGCATGTGTATGTGAACAAAGATTTCCTCTCAATATTCAGTACAACGGTATACATTTCCCCTTCATCTCTTGAAACACAATTACACATTTCTGCCAAGGTTCGAACCAGGCCTCAATGAAAACCAGCCGACAGGCCAGAAGCAAGCTATAATAATTATGATTTGGCAGATAAAGAAACCGGTGTCAAAGCACGTCCCCGAACACACACATTCCAAGTCACATTTTAATCATGCACAATTAGTTTGGTTTTAATAACACTCACAATTAAGGGACCTCTCATTTGCATAATTCATGACACCGCGGTGCTGATGTCAGAAATCAAATGCAACAAATTAGAAATAACAAGTTTGAGACAGTGTGATTCAATTATGGGCTGGGGAAACATTGGGGCATGCATAATTGAAGGGCCAGCATGGCAAGAAGAGACATGACAGTCCCGTCAGCCCAGACAGCAACTATTGGATTTGGCCTGTCACACACACTCAAATCAGCCCTGTAAAAATTACAGGTTACATTGATTTAGTGTTTTTTTGTGTGTTTTTTACGCTTGTGGGTACGTGTTGGGTCATGCGGTGACAGAGCAGACCAAAAAAACGACTAAGGAGAGTCACATAGGTTAATCTCCTAGTGTCTTTAGTAGATTAAAGTAAACCCGACTTCTATCGATGACTCGTATTGATCCAGTTCTATAATGCGTATTGCTATTTAAATACAGCACACCGTCTACATGGGAATTTTTCTTTCGTGGTCTGATCTTGATTGTGCCTCAGTCTCAAAATGTCTCCATTTCCTAGGCTCCGAATAAGTCATGGATACTTTGAATTAAAAATGACATTTCAACACATTCATATATTCACAAACATTGAAATACTGAGCAATGCTAAAAATAATTTCTACATCCAGGCAGAGGACCAAACTCTCAGTGGAGAACACCCAAGTAAAAGCACCGGGTATGACAATCTCATGTCAGTTTTTGACATTTGCCCAGGCGGAGGTGTAGGTTGACCTAAAAGCAAACAACTATGTGTAAAATTTAGGAAGGAATGATTCAGGGGAAATTAGCGTGGTGACTGCACAGTAATGGTCTGGGTTATAGTTCGGTTTTATGGTCAGGGTTAGGTGTTGAGGCTAGGAGTTAAAGTTATGCATAGGTATTAAGGACAGGATTAAGATAAGAAAATTAGACTAGTCAAGTATTCATTCTGAATGGTTAAGGGAAGATATACATTTTAGGAGTATTTAAAGAAAATACAAACAGTAAAACCTATTCTTTACATGGATTTGATCTCTCAACCATTGTTATCAAAGTCAGAATAGTTGCTACCCATTCCTGTCTAAAACAGCTTGGAAGACTGGTAGTGTTTGGTGCGGTTGGATGTTGGCATTTTAACTTCATGGACGTAAAACACTGACCTTCATCTGCTGAGACTAGTTTAAAAAATGAGCTCTTCATTGAGATTGATCAGCACTAACCTGATAGTCATTTGGGGTTTAAGCTTGAATTTGGGGCCTGGTGTGTAAACTCAGTGGGCTGTTAATGCACACACTGGGTTTGTGCTGGATTGCATACATGAGTACGTGCGTTATGTGAGGAGGAGGACATGCTGTGACTGTATTTGTGTATGAGTGTGTGTGTCTGTGTGTGTGTTTCTGGATATAAATCAAGGCAGGAGAGCCATCCAGCGTTGATGGCTGTGGCCACATCTGGAGTCTGAGACACTGAGTGAAGCTGAAGTGTGCTTGCAGGCCAACCCACTAGGCTCTCAGGCCAAAGCATCATTACCGATATGACTGCAATTGTAACTGTGCTATTAGTACCGTCACCACTGAATGGCCAACTATTTGCCTAGAAGGTACAGTGGGTTGCCTAAGTATACACATCCTGTGGACTTGTTCACATGTTAGTGAGCTAAAATATGATATCGAAGTGGATTTGGTTGGGCTTTTTTACAATTTTACAATGCCAATCCTAATGTTGAAGAGAAATGAATGAATGAAAAGAAATGAATAAAAATGTATGAAAAATGTACAACTCATATATAGTTTTTTCATTAATCACAGCCTTTATTAAGACAATTAGTAAAAATTGGCGTAACAAATCACATATTTAAGGTACATAAACACACTCTGTGAGACGTAATTGGGATTTAAAGGTATTTTAATGACTTGATCTGTTTCTGTACTCCATACCTAAAACATATGTAATTGTCCCTCAATTTAATATGAGCTAGGTCTGGAAATATTTGGACACTGATGCAATTTTCAAAATGTTGTCTCTGTACGCCAACACAATGGATTTGAAATGAAACAACCAACATGTAATTGAAGTGCAAACTTTCAGCTTTAATTCAAGGGGTTGAACAAAATATCATATAACACGTTTCGGAATTGCAACCATTTTCATAAACAGTCCCCTTATTTCAGGGCCTCAAATGTAATAGGACAACTTAACCCAATCCTTTGCAGGTAATGCTGGGTTTCCTCCTTTATGATGCTTTGCATTTACTGCAGCTGTCTTCAGTTGTTGTTTGTTCGTGGGTCTTTCTGCCTTTAGTTTTGTCTTCAGCAAGTGAAATGCATGCTCGATCGGGTTAAGATAAAGTGATTGACTTGGCCATAGCAGAATATACCTTTTTGCCTTAGCCTGGGTTGCTTTAGCAGCATGTTTTGGGTCATTGTCCATCTCTAAAATAAAGCGCTGTCCAATCAACTTTGCTGAATGTGGCAGAATCTGCACAGACAGTAGATCCCTATACAAAATAGAATTCATCGAGTTGCTTCTGTCTTCTGTCACATCATTAATAAACATTAGCAACCCAGTGCCTATGCATGCCCATACCATCACACTGCCTTCACTGTGTTTTACAGATAATTTGGTATGCTTCGGATAATAAGCAGTTCTAATCTGTCCAGGGGCTTAGTGTTCATTATACATGTGTGGGACATGCCCCCCCCCCCCCCCACTGACAATTGAATTTTGTCCTCCACACTTTTTATTAACACAACTATAAAAAAACGTTACCGGTTGTCACGCCCGTCAGTGTCACTGGGTCCGGTTGATCAGTCCAGCAAAGGAAAATAAACACTCTGAGGATGGGATGATTGTATTAAACCTCCAAATATGTGCTTGATTAGGGGATATTGCTGCAAAGATGCAAAGTACATGTTTCTCACCATGCCATTTACATGTTTCTCACCATGCCATTTTTCAGGAATGGATGCCTTTTCTGTTCTGATCTCAAGTGAGTGAGTAAGTTCCTGACTGTTAAATAGCATAGTGGTTAGTGAAGCAGACCTGTAAACTATAGGTCCTGCATTTGTATCTCCTCACAGTCATAGCAAAGAATGAAATATTCCGTATAGACAAAAATGTAGCTACCGAAAACCTTAAGTATCTACATTATAGTAAGCCTGAAATAAAACAGTTTACGGTTATATTGCGACTGTTTCTAGAGATGTTAAAAGTACACAATCATGCATGCGTTTGCAGTGCCTCTCACTTGTAAGACCTAATTTCGAAGCTGTTGAGAGCAACGACATTAATAAATTTAGTTTATGGTTATTTAGTATTGCGATTATTTCTGGTAGATTTAACCAAATCTTTTTCACTTGATAGGTCTTTTCACTTGATGAAAAAGTTAGTTATGGTGACCTTTATTGAATGTTATTGTATGAATGTCATTCACGAATGAAAGAAAAAAGTACATTCTTATGCCATCAAATTAAATAGCTTTGGCACACTCACTAGCAGTTGCTAATTTCTTATGAATATTGCAGTAAGTTATTATCTACTGGTAAAGCCTATTACTGGCAAATACCCTGTTAAATTCATTGACGCTATTTATGATGGAGGTATCATGGCACATAGTTTCAGGCATATTTGTCACTGGTTTCAGTCCCCTCTAGTGGTTATTTTTGTGTATAATCTTTATGAAAGTCATGTGACTTTAGAGAAAACCTTGTGGGTAATCGTTTTTAGGGAGGTTTGCTAGCTCTTGCGGTTTTCCTTTCAGCAATTGAAGAGTTTTGCTTGTAATTTTCAGTCATGTTTAAGACATATAAAAATATGTATATAGTGAATTATAGGAAACATTTTTGCTATGTACTTTTTTAGCTACCGTAATGCTAGCTTGTTATGTGATTCTGTAACAATGATTAGGCATGGTAATTTTGAATGTAGACAAAGGTGTTTATTCTTCAAATGACTATATATATGTGGCTTCACAATGTGGTAATGTTAATATAACTCTAGTGCAGTATATTTCAGTGTGCTATTCAATACACTGTGTAACTGGAGCTTTATCTCTGTTGCAGTTCTACAATTTAATGAAGAGAAAGAAGACCCAGTAGCCGTACAGTCCTTTGTTGGTCATCTCTGAGGATTGTTAGCTATCTGTCGACATGTGTAGATGATACATGCACACATTCGGGACAGAATAGGCGGTTAACTTAGTAAGAAACATTAGTCAGGTTAACTGTATAAATATAATTCATGAATGAGTTGTTGAAACAGCCAGTGGCAAAAGAGGAATGGTCCAGAGTAGACACAAGAGGTTATACTGACACCTTTCAAATGTACAACTCTGTGGTTTAGTGGTTAACGACCCAACCTTCCATGTGGGTGACCCATGTTCGAATCTTAAGGGCAATGCTTTCTTTTGCGGTACGGCTGAAATAGGCTTGGTTGGTTTCTTGTTTTGTTGGACAAATGACGTTTAGCATATGGAAATATACCTTTTCGGAAAAAAATTAAATTCTGACAGGCAAAAATATTTCACTTAAGTGAAGTAACATGAGGTTCTAAATAACCAGCCAAACAGAGCAATATCATCCATTGGTCTCGGGCACAATATTTATTGGTCATTTTTAAAATGTTGTGTTTGTAATAAATATGTGACTGTCTTCGGTATGCTACATTTGCATGCTTTATCTACCACAAAAATAATGTCTATTGCTTATGCACTCACTGTACAACATTCATACGCATCGGGAAGATGTAAGTATATACGCTATGCCTGCTGACAAAGTGGGTAGAAAGTGTATACCTGCACCTCCACTAAACCACTAGTAAGAAATGAGTGTACGTGTTACGCCCCCACCAATGGCTTGTTTGTGAGGAGGAGAACGCAACCACCCAAGATTGTGCACACCGGATAAGGGCCTACTGACAAGGGGTGGGTGTCCTGGCTGAAGGGGGAACAATTCCAGAAGCAAGACAACAAGTAGACGTTACCCTTCGGCCTGTGTTTTATTGTCAATGTATATGTGTAAAAATTAACACAAAAAAAACAGCACAATTCAACAAGGGAAGGAGGGCAGCAGGTGAAAGGTATAGGAGCAGGGTAGTGCCAACGCTCTGTCAAATCAAATAAATTATTATAAGACCTTGAGCTTCCCTGCACCTCTAAACCTGCCTGCCATTAGCTAACCTAACACACAACTTAACTCACTGCAACAAAAACCACTGGGCAACAGCCGCTGGCATCTAACCTAGTGTATATATAACAGTGTGTTACCTACGGGTGTATGTAAACCCCAGGGTGTCTACCTAACCCTAATCCATAGAGGTCTGGGATAAGGAGAAGGTTTACACAAACACAAGTCTCTAACTTACACAAACAACAATCAAACCTAACTAACCTAATGCTAATTCAGAGTCTAACAAAGATTTCATGCACACTCTCAAACTCAACTAAATGCAAACAAAGACAAGCAGTACGCAGGACATAACACGCCCACCCAAAAAGAGCAAACCCAGGTTTAGCGCCTGGAAACAAATAAAACATCATCCTATAGCAGAGACAAGGCGTCAGCAACTACATTGTCTGACCCCTTGTGTTTAATGAGGAGGTTGTACCCCTGAACAAATAAGGCCCAACGCATGAGGCGCTGGTTGCTTTTATACATCTTGTTTAGGAAAACCAAGGGATTGTGGTCAGTGTACACCACAACAGGAAAACCGACAATAGCTGAACCAATAGTATCATTGCAATCGTCAATGCGTGGTAGCGAAAAAGAATCAGAAATGGTAACCTTTCTGTAGTCCGTAAAGAATCTATAAGTGCTGTCAGGTTTTGGAGCTAACAAGCATGGTGAACTCCAAAGACTGGAACTGTGGATGGCTAACACATTCTCTAACAGGCAAGCAGCCTCCTGATTCATTACAGCCCTTTTCATTGAGTTCACCCGGTATGAGTGTTTCTTAATCGGAATGGCATCACCTTCATCGACATCATGCTCCAACACCATAGTGCGACTTAGAACATCACTGAACAGAACAGGAAATATATTAATAATATCCACAATGTCTGTTTTCTGTTTGTCATTCAGATGTACCACTAGGGCTGTAAGGTGTAGCAATACCTCAGAATTTTTCAAACGGGCGCTCAGCTGAGGAGTGTTACGAAAAACGTCCTCGTCATCTAAAGGTACGCCAGCAGATTGGGAAACCACGACAGCCGCCACAGAAGAGACAGGAGGTACTGCGGTCCTAGCCGAGGACTCCAAATAGTCGTCTTTGGTGTGATAGAGTTTAAGCATGTTTATGTGACACACACATCATTGAGTCTTTATAACAAAATCAGTCTCACTTAGCTTTTTATCCACTCTGAATGGGCCTGTAAAATGTGCAGAGAGAGATGATCCAGGCACAGGCAACAGCACTAGAACACGGTCTCCAGGCTGGAGGGAACGAGACATAACACTGTTTCATTCGCCCCTGTGTGGAAGTCAGTTTCTCTCGTATGTAAGCGCTTGCAAACAGGACTTACATAATCTAAGGCTCTCTTAGGAGAACTTGTATTCATCAATTACTGTTCTTTTACAATTTTCATTGGCCTCCTAACTGTGTGTCCAAATATTAACTCGGCAGGGCTAAAATCTATTGATTCCTGTACAGTTTCTCTGATTGCAAATAAAATGTAAGGAACACCTTTGTCCAAGTCGTTTTTGGTGTCCATACAATACTTCCGTAACATGGACTTCAGTGTTTGGTGCCAGCGTTTTAAGGCGCCCTGACTCTCAGGATGATAAGCACTGGACACCTTGTGGGTAATGGCAAGGGTGTTGAGCACCTGAGTAAACAAATTTGCCATGAAATCTATACCCTGGTCTGTCTGGATTACTTTGGGCACACCAAAAGTAGCAAAGAATTTAACCAATGTCGACACAACTACTTTCCTGACTTTGTTTTAGGTAAAGGACCAACACAGTCCACTACAATTTTCTCAAACAGCTCACCCATAACTGGAATCAGGTAGAGAAGAGCTGGCGGAACGACCTGGTTAGGCTTCCTGGTGATCTGACAGGTATGAAAGGACCTACAATAACATGACACATATGGCCAAAATAAAAGTTGTAACACGGTTGTATGTTTTTGTGACGCCTAATTGTCCTGACCATGAAATGTGGTATTGGGACATTGGGACAACAATCTGAACCACAGAATTCCATATACCTTCAGAACCCTGCTGGGGTTTTCATTTACGCAGCAACAAACCATCCTCAATAAGGTAAGCTACAGTTTGTTTCTAAGCTTGCTTTTGAGTTATCGCAGAGGAGTTGCATTTCTCAAGTGTGCAGTCTACCTTGTGTGCCTCAACCAGGTTCTCATGTGTAAACGGCAACAAGCACTCACCAGAATCAAATTAACTGAGCAGATCTCGACGGTCCACTTTCGCAGGGGAGGTAGGAAACAAATGGGATGGATTATCCATGCTGAAGACTGGGGCAAACACTGTCATCCAGCCCAATCACATCGCCCAGTCAATGCGATTGTGCGCGGGTAACCACACGCTGGATACACAACACCAAGCTCACCATTGAGCGACTCATAGCGGGTGGAACTGTCCGAAGTGTCTAACATTTCTAACACTGGCTTTACTAGACCTCCAGCAATGTCGTTTCCCATAATCATGGTGATTCCTTTTACAGGAAGAGGCGGTTGCAGAGCCACCTTGACTTGTCCATTAAGTAACTCAGAGTTCAAGTAGACATAGTGCACAGGTACTGGAACACAGCCCATCTCAATACCTTGCAACAACACTTTGTAACCACACAAAGCATCAGACCAAGGCAAAACATCTGAAAGGATGAGGGATTGCGAGGCTCCAGTATCCCTTAGGATACGAATAGACACTTACATCTCCGGAATGTCGACTAACGACACCGACCCTGTAGAGAGGAAAGGATCGTTAATGGGATCAGGGGACATGAGGCAATAGGAGTTTGTCACCTCTGCGTAAGAGGCATAGTCTTAACAAATCCTACCGGCTTAGAAGTTGAGGGCAACAAGACTTGCTAACTCTGCAGCTTTGCACAATCAGCCATGATATGCCCTTTTCAATGGCAGTAAAAACATTCTCGCTCCTCGCTACGATGCAGTACCTGATGAGGCTAGGCTCCGGACTTTGGTACGAGGCATATTAAACATTGTCTTATGAGTCAGTGCAAACTCGTCAGCAAGCACTGCAGCTCGGGACTACGTCGCCACTTTCTGTTCATTTAGGTACACTACCAGTCGATCAGGTAAACTATTCTTAAACTCCTCCAGTAACGTCAACTCACGTTAAGAAGTGAAATCGTTGCATTTACTTACCGCACCCCACCTTTCTCCTGAGCAAACTCCACATAGGTCCTGTTTGGCCTTTTTTTATGGTTCCTGAACTTCTGCCTATAGGCTTCAGGGACCAACTCATTTGCATGGAGAACCGCTTTCTTAACACAACCATACTGAAAGCTATCCTCAAGTGCTAGCACCATCTACAACCTCTTGTGCTTTACCAAATAATCTGCACTGTAGAAGTAACAGCCAATCCTCTGTGGGCCATTTTAACGAGGCAGCAATGCGTTCAAACATACCAAAAGAGGAATCCACTTCAGACTCTAAATGGTGGAACTAGTGCAATATTTTTGCTGATATCAAACCAGTCAGCTGACTGTTGGACAACAGACAAAGGTGAAATATCCTGTACAGCCTGTGGCCATAGCGACTTTAACAACTCAGCTTCAAGCTCCATTTTCCTGACTTCTAACTTCTAGTTGTATTCAGCCTGTTTAGCCTGTTCCTCCATCTGTAGTCGTGTGATTTGCACATTCACACGAGCATCTAAACTGGACCTCTGGCTAGATATGGGGTCAAAGTGGGGCAGCGTGAATGGCGTTGCAGCACCGTCCTTTGCCTCTGCTTTCAAAGGAGGGCTAATGGCACCGCTAACCTGTTCCATCCCATTCCCGTGACTAGGACTCGCCACAATGGGAGGCAAGACTGCCCTGTCCACTAAAGCTTCCCAGACACAACGCCTCAACTCTTGCTTGACCTCATGCTTAGACACCACCAAGGAATAGTGATCAATTATCCCCCCCATGTCTACCTTGCGACATCGCGACAACAAGTTTGCAGATGGGCCTGTTATGAACATCTGCACCAGAGACGTAGCCTTCCTAACAGTGCAACTACAGCGCAAAACAAAAACAAGACCCCAGCCCCACCCAACACACCATCGGTGTCCAAAACAACCTATCACGGGTGAGCCCCCAACAATGGCAGCTGACAAAAAAGAGGGTATATGGCGTATACTTGCGTAAACAGCCAAAATAACATAACTTTTGTCAGTGTCCAATTATTTCTGGACCTAACTCTTTAGGAAGAGTGGACACATTCCTTACATAATTGTTTTTTTTTAACAGTAAAAACTAGAGGTTTAGCAGGGACACTTAAGGGAAGTGTGGAGACTGCATACTGCATGTGCTTCTAGCTGATTGTGTTACCACTGGACCCTAGCTTCTGAAGTACTGAATTTCAAATATGAAGACCAAGAAGCTTTTTTTAAAAAGTCATAAAGAAGGACAGTTATCATTTGATGGATAACAATAACAAATCAGAAATGTTGAATTTCCTTCATGGTGACATTAATAATTATGCTGACAATTATGCATTGAACCACCCAGAAACATCAAACAAACAGTTGCCCTCTGGAACTGAACTGTAGGATGGGAAGGAAACTGATTAAGTACGTCATCATTCAACTGTATTATATAAAACCTTTTATCACATCAGCAGTTGTCACAAACCTAAAGGACAAGCAAAAACATGTTGAAGCGCCGAGGCTAGGAAAAAGGAGGTTCTTGCTAAACGAGGAGTGAGCTAGATTCAAACCCATGGGCCCAGTTCAATAGTAGTGCACTAGCACCAGTTAAGTAGGGCAAGTAGGGTGCCATTGGGGATTTTGGCTCTAGTTGAATGGCCTGTGTTGTAAGGAGAAAACGTGTTTGTTAACTATTTGACCAGGCCACACGTTGTCTTCAGAGCAAGTTGTTCCTGACTGGCATATGACTAATGACTAAGGACCAATAGACTCCCCTAAGCATCATCACAATCTCTCGTTCTCCAAGTGCTTAATTGAAGCCAGACATGCTAACCTCGGATTGGCCTTCTGTCCTTGGAGTAACCCTGGGGCCCCTCTCGGTTTCCCTTTCTCTCTCTTTGTTACAGGCCAATAAAGGTGTTCTGCTTTTTTATTGTTTCTCTGTCCTCTCTCTCTGTCTGTGTGTTTTTTGCTACGTTTTAATTCCTCGCCCTCCCTTATTCTGTCTTCCTTTCTTTCTTTCTCACTCCATTCATCCCTTCCACCCACCTCTCTCTCCATCCCTGACCCCTTGCTCTCTCCCCGCTCCCCTCCCTGATCTCACCCAGCTCCCCACCAACATATGGGAGAATTTTTCAGGCTGATTACTCCAATCTGATTAAGGGAAGTTATGTAGCTGCCATTTATCGCCACTCTTGTGAACCGGTTAGCAGCTGCGTTGCTAAGGGTCCCAATCCGCAACTCTTTATTCTACGCTGTCCGCCTGTTCTGATTCCAGCAACTTCATTAGATCCACTCAGATCCCACAAATAGTGATCTCTACCAAGGCTGCTACAATATCAAAACACTGACACACAGATAGATATCTGTCTCTTTTCCTTAGTGGGTTCAAAACTGCTTCTCGGTGCCCACTTTAGACTACAGTGGCCTTGAGAAACTGAGATTCTGAGACAGAAATGATGAGAAAACGAAGGGGATATAAAGAGAGTGAGAGCGATGGAGAGACTGACATAAAAGGAGAGCGCACGAGAGAGTGATTGGGAGGGAAACATTTGAGAGCCATCAGGAGAGTGAGAGATTGTTGGAGAGTGAATACACCACAATAAACATTTTCTCTGAAGAGACCATTATTTCGTCTTCCACGTTGTACATTTATACTGTTACTTGGGGTTCAACAATAGCTGGAGTGTGACAGTTGGCCTGAGGAGGAGAACGGAGAGCGATGGAGTGGGGAATTATAAAGTGTTTAGCCATCTCCAGACACGAGGGATAAATGAGCCTTGTGGCTTTTTGTGTTATCTAATCTCGTTTGCATTTCCTTTCAACATCTTGAAAGAGAAATCTAATAGGCCCCTGATTTTGTTTGTTTGGTGAAAATTCTCCTTTAGGGGGGCGTTATTTTTCCATGAGTGGAGTGACCCTGATCCTTTGTTTGTGTGTGTGAGTGTGTATAAAATAGAGCTAAATACCAGAAAATGTATTCCTGCAGAGAACTTCTCTTCCCAAACCTCATGCACGGACACATACACAAATGCTTACAGAAATACAAAGAGAATACACCTAAGTATTCTGTATACACAATGAAAATGTCTATGTAGATAGAAATTTAAAGCTATTAGTTATACATATTCAATTAACCAAAATTAAAATTGAATGAAACAAATTACATATTGGAGTTGAGTAGGGAGGCTATGTGGGGTGGCCAAGGTGTTGTTTTGTTGCCGTCCTGGTTAGGGTGTTGTTTTGCAAATTATCTCTTGGACTGTCTATCTTCCCGTGCCCTTCTTGAAGGGCCATTTTGGTAATTTTTTTGTTGCAATTGTTTTGTTTTCCTTTATGTAAAATACATGAATGGTGCAGAGCTGTGGTCCCATGGTAACACTCCAGGCTTCATGCAAATATGTCACTCCCCTCTAGAGACCAGGGTTCAATATCCATCTTAACCCTTCACCACTATATCCCATCTCTCTGTTTTTCACTATCAATCAAAAGCCTAAGAAAAATAATCAATTGAAATATAAAAGTAGAGTAAATGTCCAATCTGCTAAAATACATAAAGGACGCAGGGGTGATGCAAAGTTCTAGGAGCTGATTCATAGTGTCGAAGCTGGATGACAGCATCCTTCTTTTTATTTGTATATAATAAACCAATAACTTCATATGTAATTCTAGTTGGACTATGTTACTATGTTCTAAATAAAACATATTGAAACATCTGAAACATATCAAACTAACAGATTTTTCCTATAGCTACTAACAGCAATATATGGCATCTGTTGGCTGACAAAAGAAAATCCTCAGTTGTGTCAATCAAATATTCCACTGCTTTTGTGAAGGGCAAACAGGTATACTGGCTGCATATACCCACCAAAGTGGAAGGACAGGCCATTTGACAAAAGAGAGAGAAAAAGCCCTGATACAAGAGGATTTGGCATGGGAGCTGTCAATGTGTCCATTGATCACACCCATTGACATATCTTGTACTGAATGTCCTCGTTACGTTTTGATTGTGCAGGGGTGTCAGGTGAAGGTCATAGCAGGCTGTCACTCCACTGTCAGATCATATTACCCATGATGCTGTGTGCTCAAGGTTCTGTCCACATAGAAGATGGAGAGGTGTCAATCACTGTGCCGTGTAGTTTTCTTTCCAGATTTTGATGTCTGTGACCTCGCAATGTCCTTACAATGGATAATCATAAACAGTTCAGCTCTTAGTTTAGCAAATGGATGTAGAATCGTGTTTGTCTTATTGTCCTTTTTGTAGTTTTATAGGTCTAGTGTAGTCAAATTTAAAATGAAATACGTTACAGCAAATATCAAGGCAACAGAAATGTCAATACCCAATGTGACCTATACTAGAATATAATTTACAAGCCAAATTGCTGCAATTTTAACATCTAAGCCTTTGTGCAAATTTAACCTGTAGTTTTTAACCTTTGGTATTAGCAATGCCATTTTTGGATTTAGAAATTAGAAATGGACAAAAGAGCTGTTCGCATTGGACGCCAATGTGTTCTTTGTGTTGGTGACCTGTAGAAAGCTACTTTTAGGAGATTTATGTTGACCGACAGGCAGGTCTGGCTCTTTTCAGTTAATTTCCTGTAAGCACATCATTACCAGAGGTGACGAGGAAAAGCCATGGCAATCTCTTTGATTCCAAAATTCATTCATATTGAAAAAGAAAATAAATCAGAGGAATAAAATCACACACACAGCAAAAAATAAATCTTACTAATGATGCTTTGAATGACAGAAATGCGCGAACACGAGTGGCAGCAGAAGCGGAATGTGGCAAGTACAAGATGTAATCATGTCTTCAAAAACATGTCGAGCAGGCTCTGTTAAGGAAGTCATAAAGAAAATATCTTTGTTCCTTACTTCCCGCAAAGTGTCATTAGGCAAGTCAACATCCAACACCTTTCCACAAGGCCGGGCTTCTTTCTGATAATTACCTGACTGATGGAAGATATAAACTGACCTGTGAAGGTAAATTTAGCATTGAATATATCAACGCTGATACTTAACATTGGCTTTAGGTGCAAATGTAATAATGCATTTTATATTTGTGTCAGTCATTTAATAGGTACTATGACATTTCATTGGCTATACTGATTCCAGTCATTATTTTATAATCTAAGATTATAAATAACATTTAGAGAACATATTTGTATTAAAGATAATCTTAAATCAGCAACAAATATAAAACTTGTCTGTCATTTTACATTGGTGTTTTTGATAAACAAGTCCAAGGTTTAAGGTTTTGCCATTTTGGAAAAAAAGACATTACTACAGTATGTTAATTTCACTCTTGTAT
The DNA here is from genome assembly GCA_016801105.1 of Esox niger. Classification (NCBI taxonomy): domain Eukaryota; kingdom Metazoa; phylum Chordata; class Actinopteri; order Esociformes; family Esocidae; genus Esox; species Esox niger. Next base: position 21,941 of record JACXGJ010004377.1, read on the forward strand.
AGCTAGCTTGTACAACTTACCTATTGTTAGATTTTTTGATTACACTAGTAAGCAAAATCATCCCAATCAGAGTTGCTGGCTAAGGCCACATACAAATTAAACTATGATTTATTCCTATATTCAGCTTTCATAAAAGCATCAGTCTATTACCCAGTTTTGAAATGTACAAAGACATATTTCTTGCTGGTCACTGTATCTGAAAATGTCCAGCAATCACACTAAGCTAGCTATATTCTAACTCTTTTTAAATAAAATATTCAAACTCTATATATTCTAACTGTGTGAATAGAATAACTTCCTCAATCTCAAGTACCATTTTTAATACCTTCTCATTGTGACACACCCACCTGCCCAGCAGATGTACTGAGTTGACCAGTCAAATCTACTACACTCAATGATAATTCATTATAGGGATGACATGCAAGAGTCATTAGGCTTCTTATGTTTACCCTCCATGCTGAGATCCATAATCGTCACATAATATCATGTGATTTCAGGGAATTAGTCACAAATAGGCTGATAATGCCTCTTGACAGATGGTGAACTAAACTAGTTCTTAGAACAAATCACTGTTTTACTGTAAATATGTATCTCTATCATTAAGTGAGAGTGAAAATATTCTGTGTCAGTGAACTTTACTGTAGGAACATTTGGTTTCAATTATGCTCTTTGTCAATCTGTGCTCCATCATCTAATATAACAGTGATTGCCAAGATGGCTCAAAATACTCTTCTATATTGGTCAGAATCTTCTCCAAAGACTGATCTCGGATTAATCAAGAACAAATAACCATTTCATCTGTTTGTTAATTTGAGATGCATCAAATATTATAATACATGACATATTTATTGATGGGGAAATAGTTGATATACAGGTATCTGTGTATCAGGAACATCTCACTAAACAGATCAACAAATCAGTGAACTGTAACATGAACTGAAACTCTTGGTTGCTGATTAGCAGGGTTTTTGCTCTGTATCAGTGTCTCCCTGGTTCTGACTGAAGACTGGTTGTTGCCAGCTTGCTCGCCCTCAAGGCTTTCCCCCTCGGGAGTGGAGAAACTGAATCCCAGGCCTATCATGACAAAAGAGGAGGCCTGCGTTGCCAGGTGGCCCCTGTGTAGATAAGTGTATTTTGTGTTCTAAGGATCAGTCAAGAGCAAGTAGGGTTCACCTCAGTAGTGCTCGATCACTCCTCTGGGGTACGTGATGTCCTAGAGGAGTGATCTTCCATCTCATGCTAAAACTGTTGTAAAGGAAGGCCTGAACACACAAGCACACAAATGTACACTATGACTAGCTGACAGTAATAGATGTAAAACAGCAGGCTTTCACTCACAGACATACAGACATACATGCACACAGTGGCCAGTCATTTCTACCCCACTCTTTAACAGAGGGGATGCATTACAATGGCTCCACTCTGGGCCAAAGCTAACACCTATAACAACAATGGGGGTCATTAATGGGCAGATGTCAACTGCTCTGCTCAGCTTTGCCCCCCCCCCCCCCCCCCCCCTCTCATTTCTATCCTCTTTTCTCTCTTCCCTTGCCCCCTCCTCCTTTATCCCTGCATGTCGCGCACAAACACACACGCGCACGTGTGCACGCACGCACTCACGCACGCACACACACACACTCTCTCTCACACACACACACACACACACACACACACACAGAGCTTCCCCTCCGTGAAAACCACTCACTCCCAAGTTCACATTTTATTTTCAGACCCCTCGGAAGATAGACAAATAACAGCAAGCCACATTTACGCTATTTATATAATCTACCAACCGAAAATTACATGCCATTTAGATGAAAGGCAATTAGACAATTAAGCCTAATGAGGCCAATCCTTTTCTTTCACCCCAAAAAGTCCACAGACTTATTATCAAATTAAGAATGCCCCGTCCCTGTCTGTCCTAAACTGAGGTATATTTGAGAAAGGCAAACATTGGCCTGATTCCGTAGAGGCTGAGGAACAAGAAGGCAGCGTTTATGAAGTGATGGGTGTATTAATCACGGCTGAAGTTAAGACCGCTCCATGGTCCCTTCAGGCATTGCACACACACACAAACACACACGCACACATGCACACACACGAACACACACAGGCACTCACACACTCTTTGACACACATTCCAACTCCACAGTCCTCCATGGCAGAACAGAGAAGTACTGAGAGGCCGCAAGTCGAACAGGAAGTGTGTTTCTGCCCGCTGGAATAGATCTGCTCCCACTACCAGCCAGGCGGCTTCCCACTTTTGGCGGGGAGGGGTCAGGTAGAAATTCACCTGACACTTAAAAAAAGAAAATACACACTGAACTGTAAAGGAAATCACATTGCATGCCTCTTCCCAATACACATGCCTAGCTTGACCATGGGATTTCTGCTTTACTCACTTGACCGTACTCCCTCAAGCATTTCTACCTGTTTTGGCCCAAGTGCTGTATAGCATTACCAGTACTAAATAAATTGTGTTAAAGTTTGGAAAAAATACAGGCATTGCTTTTGAGTGATAAAGAAAAAGGTTTCTGCGTAAGCCGTTTACCTGAGGAATTTATGGTGCCAGGATGCACAGTGGGAAGACTACAAGACGGTAGAGAGAGTGTGATACTCTGGGCAATGTTCTGCAGGGAAACCTTGGGTCCGGGTATTCATGTGGATATCAATAGGACACAACCACCTCCCTGAACTTCATTGCAGACCAGATATACCCCTTCATGGCAATGGTATTCCTTGATGGCAGTGAACTTTTTCATCAGGATAAAGCGCCCTGTCACACTGCACACTGTTCAGAAACGGTTTGAGGAAGGTGATGAGAAGTTCACGGTGTTGCCCTGGCCTCCAAATTCTCCAGATCTCAATCTGACTGAGCATCTGCTGGAGTCCATGCATCGGTGTCTCATCAATGTTTTGGTGGCATGCGGAGGACCAACAGCATATTAAGCAAGTGGTCATAATGTTTTGGGTCATCAGTTTACATCCATCTAAATAGCAACCTAGCTAACTATTGTAGCTAGTAAGCTGCATGTATATTTCTATCAGATACCCAAAGCCTAGGACATATACCTAAAGCATTGGTTTGCTGGTTAATTTTTAAGGATAGCATTTAAAACAGGAATTTTCAACCATATGTTGTATAGTGTATCTTTGAATGCAGAAGTTGCTCCCAATCTAGATAGCGAGAGGCTATAACTAGTAACCAATCTCACTATCCAAGACCACCAGCATAGGACATGCGTATATATGAGATGTGTTTTTTTTCTGCTTGGCTAGTAATACCATGAGCAAAACCAACTTAAAAAATTTGAATTCCAAACTTCATGTTGAATAACATAATTTGATTAGCTAGATTGCCTGGCTGTTTTAACATCAGCTAAGGCAATCAAGTTCTGCTATTTCCCTTGTACATCCCTGTTTTCAAAAAGTTTGGGACAGAAAATGCAAATAAAAACCGAATGCTATATATTTAATTGAAGGTAGTACAAAGACAACATATCAAATGTTGAAACTGAGAAATTATATTGTTTTTGAAAAAATACATACCCATTTAAATGTAATGCCAGCAACATGTGTTAAAAAAATTGGGACAGTGGCCTGTTTACCATTGTGTTGCATCACTTCTTTTAAAAGTACTCTGTAAGCATTTTAGAACTGAGGGGACCAATTGCTGTAATTTTGAAATTGGAATGTTTAAAGGACTGCAGTTGGTAAACAGTTTGGGTTCTTGTTTACTGTATTTATCAAATGTATTTGTTTACTTTATTTTAGATGTTCTTTATGTATGGTTTCTTCATTGCATGATAGAGGTTTAACTTGCATTTGTGGATACTGCAACATACTGTATTCACAGACTATGGTTTTCTGATGAGTTCCTGAGGCCATGCAGTGACGTCCACTACAGAATCGTGTCTGTTGTCCTTTGTTTACAGAGTTTACTCCAGATTCTCTGAATTTTTTAATGATCATAGATGATGAGATCCTTCCCAAAACTTGTTATTCTTGAATGTTGGCACTATTTGCCCACACAGTCTTTCACAGAGTGGTGAACACCCCCGATACTCACTTCTGACAGGCTCATCCTCTCTGGAATGATCTTTTAATACCCAATCATGTTACTTCCTGTGACGGTGAAATGGCAGAGCAGTCCGTCACCTCACCGTCGCACTTCCCATTTGCCAAATGACCTAATTAGTTGATTTCCCATTAGATTTAGTTTTTTAGCATGACACAACATTTCCAGTCTTTCATTGCCTCTGTCCTACTTTTTTTAAACGTGTTGCTGATATCAAATTCAAAGTGAGCATGTTTTTTTCCAAGAAACAATAACATTTCAAATTTTCAACATTTGAAATTTTGTATTTGGGCTATTTTCTATTGAATATACGGTTTAAATGATTTGCATTTGATCTGTTTTCTTTTACACAGCATCCCACATTTTTTGGAAATGGGGTTTCAGAAGCTATAGGGTGGAACATACAATGACCTCCTTTAGGTTGGGCAGTATAGTTCACACACCTTCATGTGCCAACAAGCACACCACACACGTCAGATGGAAGATCTCAGCTGTAGTCTTGATTTCTCAGAGGCCTATGAAGTATATAACTGTTTTACTTCTTCCACTACAGTCCTAAGATATGCAGCCTGAACTCATCTTAAATGCAATGTTAAGATATTAATAATGGTAAATATTTGAGCACAGTCTTCTAACCAGAGCGACTTATAGTAGTTGTTTCAAGCATTAACAATGTATTTTTTTCATCAAGTGTGGGCCATTGGTCCACTCCTCTCTCTCTAATGTACCTGTACCACTGGAGCATGGGTGTGAATCTGGTCCACTGTTTTTTCCTTTAAAACATGCTCACACTGGTCCCAGAAATCAAATCCACTATGCTGGCATTTTACAATCATGCTTACAAACTGATCTACACAGAACTGCAATTATCATAGAAACAGAAGACATCCACAGGCCATTGAGATCTGAAGTAATCTAGTCTTCTAGTAATAGAATGTGTGCTAATTAAGTCTAGTCCTGAATGTGCTTCTACATATTAATTAAACAACCCTCTCCCAGGTACATCATTAAATCTCTGAACAAAATGTTTCTAAAAAAGATTCCACTGTGGTCCTAAACTTCGAGCAAGCTTTTGGTTCATCACAGCATTCACAAGCCTGGGATTGTAAAACCAATGTAAACAATACTTGTCAGGATTGTTGTCAGGACAGCTCTGAACTAGCTGAGACCTTTCTCCATTGCTAACGATTCGTTATTTAGCAGGTGATTTCTGCCAGATCGACATGTAGTTAGAAAGGAGACATCTAAATAAAGTAAATATAATGTGGAACTTAGGAAATGTATTTCTCTATGCTCAATTGGTTGAACTACAGCTGCACCTACTGGTAACAAACAGGTACGCTCAGCTTCACACAGTTTCTCTCAGCTCTGGTCCAAACAACTGAGGCCCACAGGTCCTCGAACACCAGACAAAACGTATAGAGAAATGTGGGTAATTATACATTGTGCACAATCTAAAAAAAATCCAGAAGTGGTTCACAAAGTGTTTCACAAGTATCATGTTTCATGTCCCTCCCCTCAAAGGTCAGTGTAACAACCGTTTTTCTTTTCCTTCTACCCCCCGATCGAGCGTAAAGCCTTGTCTTCCCCTGCCACCCTGTTTTACACTTGAAAAAGGTGAGAAGGTCCAAGGTCAGAGGTGAAAGAGAGGTTATTTTCACACAACCATCCCCCGTTTGACAGACGAGAGAGTGTGGCAGGGATTCCTACAGGTGCGGGGTTGTCTCTCTGAAACAACTTAAATACCCCTCCAACCCCCAACCAACCCCTCCACGGGATGACAAGAGGGAAAATACACCCCTAATCGTTACCTGGTTTTGTGAATGCCTATCTAGACCTCACACTTTGTTATTCTATATTTCCACACTGTTTTCCCAGTCATAACAGAAGGTGGAGGTGGATGGAGGAGGAGGTCAGGGGAGTTCACAGGCCCACGGTTGTGCTGGTAACTCCGTCTGTCATCTGCTTTCGTACCACAGAACATTTAGCCTGTGCCACTTCTGACGTGGGCGCGGATGTAATAAGAGTTGATGTGAGCCCGTCAGACACGGTGACAAGCCTTGCCAGGCATCCATCTCAGACTTTAATGTAAAATGAGCCCTTTACGTTTACTTGCGGATGACCTTCTAGAGTTCATCCTCCATGTCTCGCTGTGGCAGGACTAGATTAAATGTAATATCCCTGCATCGGCTTTCCAGATTGCAGTGATTGTATACAAAATGCACTCAAACAAGCAAACATCTCCCACACACACACACATATATACACACCCACACACTCACCGTCTTCTCGCCTCAGAAGGTTCAACAGCAGGATGAGGTGCGTTAAGTTATGTTCAGTAAAGTTTGGATCCAGACAGTGAGCGATGCGTTACACGTTCCTCTGGTGAATGCAAATCCATGCAGACACAAAACTCTGAGAAAGGTACCAAGGGCCAGGGTGTGTCGGTCGGTGTGTGTGTGTGTGTGTGTGTGTGTGTGTGTGTGGTGTTTCAGCTACTTGTTATGCATATGTAAAAGGTAGCAGTTGTGGCCTTCCTGAGTCTAAAGGGAGCAGGGATTATACAAAGTTTGAGGAAAGTGGCAGAGATTTAAAGGATTCATGTTTTTTCTCAGTGGATTCATGTTGAATTATTTTTTTCTATTCATTGGTGGAAAAAAAACGCTACCAAATGATTTTGTGTGATTGTGGCGCATACACATGTTACATTATATAGACAGGTATTTCATATGAGAACTAAACCTGCTCCGTTTTTTTATCTCTTTAAATTATGCGGAATAAGAGCTCTTTGTCGGCACACCATCAAAATCATTTTAATTATGTACAATAAAAAAAAACAAATTTTGAAGAAACTGCATTCACCTCTCTTTATGATTTATCATTGTAGCCATTCATCATATTGTGACAAACTATTAAAACACTAATCTGGGAGCTTCAAGCTACTCCCTGGATGTCATAATTCCTCCAAATCATTCTGTGCAAAGAGGAAAAGAATGATGTATCATGCTGTAACTCTCCATGAGAGTCATATACTTATGTCAAGAGCAGCATAAAGTTATTTTCTATTTTTTTGGAGTAATTTGTGTGAATTTTCTTTTATGCCTCTCTGGTGAAACATAAATTAATAGCAGCACTTTTTGGCTTTAAGGAAACATTTTTCTTCAATGGCCGAGCTATCCCGGAGCCCTGATTCATTGTTTGAGAATTGTTTTGAGAATGTAGTTCCGCTATGTTTGCTCTATGTTCTGTGACACTCGAGTCCTGCCTTGCTGCCGTCAAGTGCGAGCTGGCCACGGATGAATGTACCAGACCGTGGAGAGAGTGCGCTGGGTGAAGGCTGAAGGGTGCACGCCGGTCGAGCTCGCTAGGTTGCTGGTACTTTTGAGGGGCAGCTGGTACCCTTTGGCAACTAGTGGTCCCCTACTGCAGAGCCACCTCTAACACCGTTTCCAATAAACTGTTTACCTTGAGTAGTCGTGTTGACTTCCCCAAACACCTCGCCATTGACCAAGGCAACCCCTCTTTAGGCTGATAAGGAACCCCTCCCTGCTCGTCCAAGTGCGACACCAACGCAACCCTGCCACACACCCCCTGATGGAAAGGTTGCTTTAATGCTTCTACCAGACCCTAAAAAGAATGCTATAGCCGGTGAAAGCCGGTGATGCACCAGTCATGGTGTAGCCAGAGGACCACCATGACTGTGACTGATGATCTTGTATGTGCTCTTTGTGGTGCACAAGAATCCTCAGAGCTCCATCGTTTTTTCCCGGAAATGCTCTATGGTCGCCAACCCCAGGGCCTGTAAGCAACACACATCCCCCCACCGTCACAAACATTACACATGAGAGAAAGGATAGAGCGAGTACTCCCAGATGTGTGGCAACACACGGAGGAAGTCCAGTAGCTCAGTAGAGGACCTACAACTGGTCTGACTTTGTCCAAGAGTTGTAGCTCGGGGTGAAGTTGATGCCAGGGTTCCAACAGGAGGAGCAGTGTACCGCAATAACATCCTCAAGTGCTGGGAAGGATCAACTGCAAATGTTTGTGCCCTTGACACCACCACTTCGGTATAGGTCACCAAGGGACAGGACCAAAGGAATAAGGATTACATTGTGGATTACAGGAAGTCTACAGTCTGCAGTCACCTCGGTTCTCATTGATGGCACTGAGGTGGAAGGTGTGTCCAGCTTAAAATTCCTGGGTGTCCACATCTCCGAGGACCCCACCTGGACCTTCAACACCTTAACACTGGTAGAAAAGGTGCAGCAGCGCTTGTACTTCTTGAGGCTGAAGAAAACCCCACCTGTCCTCCCCAAGACCCTTGTGAACTTTTACCACTGCACCACAGTGTGGTTTAGCGGTTGCTCCGTGCCAGACCAGAAGGCCCTGCAACGGGTGATGAACGGGTGACCTCCCAGCACATCATTGGTGCCCAGCTCTCAGCCATCACAGACCTTCAGCGCAGGAAAAAACTGTCAGGAACCGTCTCAGGGAAGCTCAGCTGCATTCTTGTCGTCCTCATCGGGGTCTCAACCTGACTGAAGTTCGTCTTTGTAACCGACTTGAGTGGGCAGATGCTCACATTCGATGGCGTCTGGCACTTTGGAGAGGTGTTCTCTTCGTGGATGAATCCTGGTTTTCACTGTACAGGGCTGATGGAAGTGTGTATGGCGTCGTGTGGGTGAGCGTTTTGCTGATGTCAACATTGTGGATCGAGTGGCCCATGGTGGCGGTGGGGTTATGATATGGGAAGGGGCATTTTGAATGCTCATAGATACTGTGATGAGATCCAGAGGCCCATTGTTGTGCCATTCATCCACAACCATCACCTCATGTTGCAGCATGATAATGAACGACACCCCATGTTGCTAGGATCTGTACATAATTCCTGGAAGCTGAAAACATCCCAGTTCCTGCACTCACCTGACATGTTACCCATTGAGCATGTTTGGGATGCTCTGGATTGATGTATACGAGAGCGTGTTCCAGGTCCTGCCAATATCCAGCAACTTTGCACGGCCATTGAAGAGGAGTGGACCAACATTCCAGAGGCCACAATCAACAACGTGATCAACTCTATGCGAAGGAGATGTGTTGCACTGCGTGAGGCAAATGCTGGTCACACCAGATACTGACTGGTTTTCTCCCCGGACCCCCCAATACAGTGAAACTGCAAATTTTCAAGTGGCCTTTATTGTGGCTAGCCTAAGGCACACCTGTGCAATAGTCATGCTGTCTGATCAGCATCTTGATATGCCACACCTGTGAGGTGGATGGATTATGTCGGCAAAGGAGAAGGGTTCACTAACACTGATTTAGACAGATTTGAGAGAAATCGGCCTCTTGTGTACATAGAGAACGTCTTAGATCCTTGGGTTCAGCTCATGATTAATGGGGGCAAAAACAATAGTGTTGCGTTTATAATTTTGTTCAGTGTATTTATCCCCCTTGTAACCTACACTATACTTCATACCTGTACATTATCTGCCCTCTTTTTTCTTAATTTCACCTTTAGTATTGCCATTTGTACGGCATTTGCCATCTTTCCACATCTATACATTCCACTTGTAATATACAGTAAATGCTTCATATTTGTAAATGTTCTGCCCTCTTCTATTTGCACTAATGGTTAGATTCTAACTACATTTTGCTATACTTTACTTGTACTAGTTCAATGACAATAAAGCTTCTAATTTAATCAGCTGCAGGAACTCAGGGACATGATGGGCCAAAGTTTGGAAGTGTTTACCTTGAACCCGGGCCGAAGCCACATGTTATAATATCACATTTGGACAGAGCCAGGGTCATGGTTCGCCACCATTCCTACCGAATGCCAGAGGTCTGCCGCCACTCTGTAGAGAAGGAGGGTGCCACAATGATGGACATTATCGAAGCGTCTAATCCCAAGCTGCAATTCCATAGAAGCGATGCCAAAGCCTGGCGCTCTCTCTGGTTTTGTACTGATTAAGGAAGGTTGAAAGACATCTCCCAGGTGGACGAGTTGGTAGAGCAGCTCGATGGGGCCCAGGAAATTACTACATTAAACGTATCAAATATGCACTCGGAGATGTCCCTGGCTCCCGACAAGCCGCCCTCACAGCTAACCCCAAAAAGTGTTTCCTGAAACCGCTGCATGATAAGTGAGACACTTCTTGGGCCAGGGACTAGCCCCCCTCAGCCAGGATTGACGGAGACAGTGAGGAACATCCCCCAACCCACTACGAAATTTCTAGGGTTAGTGGAGTACTATCACCAAAAACGGGCATCTAATATAGAGCTAGTCCTGCACTCTCTGGATTTCCATCGCCCATTCAGTCTGCAGATAAATTGCTGCAGTTCTGTCCCGGGAGTGGGATGGGGAAGAGCTCACCATCTTTTCCATCAGCAAAGAGCTCATCCCTGCTGAATCCAGGTAAGCAGTCATGGGGTGAGAAGCCCTTGCCCACTTCCTAGTGTTGCTGTTGCAGTGGATGGCCCGGTTGAAGGAAACCAACGCACAGTGACCCTGGTGTTCCTGGTCTTCCTGGATGTCTCCTTCATGGTGAGTCAAGGAACGGGGGTGCATCGTGGTACTGCAGATAGGCCATCCTGGATGCACACCTCCGGGACCATACCCCTGAAACTTCCCTCTCCCCCTCCGAAGTGGGCTTGCCGCTTTGGGTGAGCAGTGTGACTCACAGGTCCTGTTCGCATTTCGCTTCTGTTGTTCAAGGGCACGCTGACCATGGATATTTAGCTCCCTGGAGAGCGCACACCGGGAGTAGGACAGAGCTAGGCGGGTGGATGTCGGACAAGCACTGTCGGATATTGGAACCTTTGCGGCAGCTGGCTTGGACGCCTTCGTACCCCATGAAGACTAATCTGGGTGGCAATATAGAAGGACAAAAAGCTGGTGAGGAGGAAAATAAATGACTAACGACATGTGTGTGTGTTTCTTACTGACTGTGAGTGAAGACAGCCAAAGCACCAACACTGCCAAGCCCGTCCCCACAAGCCAGTGACGTGCCAAACCTGAGTTCCTTTTTACAGTCTGTTCCTGAGTTTTAATACTCTTTCTTTTCTCTATTAGTATGTTTGAGTTAAATAAAACGCCTTCAGGCTTTTATCCTTGAGTCCTGTCTCGTGTCCTCGCTTTGCCCCGCAACAGTTCGCTAAAAATTTTCATAACAAAATTCATTTAGACTCCCAGACTGCACCTGTGAAAATCATAGATGGTTTGGAAATGGGGAGTCATTAATCAGCAATCTTATTTTTCTTTCATGTCATTTGTGTAGTTCTGTTATCAATTTAGTTGATCTTTCATTCAAATGCATAACATGAGTGGTTCCAGCGCAGCACCATAAGCAAAAGTCACCTCTTTGAGGCAACAATTTTTTTCACAAACTGTCAAAGGGCAGTTGGTTTATGGATTATAATGCAACATTATAATACACATATTTCTAATGAACTGTAGTTTATTTTACAGTTACTAGAATTTCCAGCGCTGTTTCAAAAGGCTCAGTGAAGTGAGTTGAAAACCAATGTGTCTATGTCTGTTTTACAGGACTGAGGGAAACAAAAGAAGCGATCTGATGAGTTTGGAATCTGTCATCTTTCAGCATGTGTATGTGTGTGTGTGTGTATGTGTGTGTGTGTGTGTGTGTGTGTGTGTTTGTGTGTGTTTGTGTGTGTGGTGCGGGTTGGGGGGGTAAACTATTCCACTTTAGCTACGGGAGTGGGAAAACAATTGTTCCTGACTGATTTTCCCCTAACCCCTTAATGAACCCCATGTGTACTGCTGGCCTTTCAACAGGCTGCAAATCTCAGGCCTGGCCAAGCGGCTCAGAGCAGGGCCCACTCTCAGCTTGATTAAAGCACCAGCCACTCTCCTGTTCCTCATTAGCCTGGCCGGGACATAGGACCCCGACGAATAACTAAGCACCTGTATGTTCCAATACCGCATGCTTTCTACACATATGTAATATTTTGCGCCATTTTAAGTTGACAGGTTTATAAATGATGGAACACGAGTTAGCACAAGGGTGATGCTGCTGGTGGGGAAAACGGAGAGAGGAAAGAGGAGGAGCAATTGAGAAAGAGCAGAGACGTCCTGTGTTTCGGTGGCCATGGCGATAAATGAGGGGCTGGGTTAGAAAACACATGTTCTGCAATAAAAAAGACACCCAGACACAGGCTTTGGGCCTGGTTTACTTAGTATAATATTACTATAATACACCACAAGTAATCCGACAAATTCAAACATACCAGGGAATGCAATATATTTATTTGCCAGTGAATCCGTAGTTTGTTTGTTCCTATCAAAACAGAAGAGCATACTGTACTATATACACAAATACATTTTCTATTGTAACCAAAAGTAAAGAAATAAAAAAAATCACTGTCAGTCATTACTGAGCTACCAACTTAGCATTTTATGTGTGATCATATTAATGTCCTTTTAATTTCTATCCTACAAGCGAATGAGTGACTCTTGACCTCCGCCTGTTCAGCATGACCGCATATTAACTCTTTCAGGCTCAGAGCAACATTTAACCAATTTTGGCAAATTATCTCTGAGGCCTTTTCTTGGTCATGCTCATTACCTGAGGGGCAGAAAAAAGCAAACGTGCACGATGGACTGAGAGAACAAGAGCTCATTTCCATACATTACAGCAGCCTAGCCTTTTCCCAGCAATCTGCAGAGGAAGCACCTGTTACCTAACTCTACTTGGCCCCAACTCTCTTCTCCCTCCATCTTCTCTTTCATCCCTCCCACTATTCCTCTAAGTTCCCTGCCCATTCGGCTCCAACCAGTCCACAAACAGGTGTTCTCTTTCAAATCGATGTTTCTCCCCACATGTTGAGGGCCGAGAGAGAGATAAAGAGCTAAACAATGGGCCATTGTAAACCTGTGTAGGGAGGGTTCGGGGGAGGGGGGCAATAGGGTTCCGGGGAGTGGGGAACCCCTGGAGATAAAGCACTGAACCGAACGAGCACTGGTCACCAGGTGTTTACTTTAATACCTTCTGAACGCATCAACCACGCACTGAGGTACAGTTTGTTCCCCTTGGGCCCCTCCACTCCAAAACAAATTGTCAGAGGAGGAGAGGGTGGGGGGCAGGGGTAAAAGAGCGTAAAAGAGACGTCTGTTCTGTCGGCGGAGGGGTTAAAGTTAATTTGATCGGGCATGTGTATTCTGGGCGAGGAGAACATCTGCATTCAGTGGCATGGCCCCATTTGTTGCAATTTTGGGTCTCATTTCCATTTGCAAGAGAGATAACTGCTCGCATATGGAAGCAATAGATAGAAAAGGTCAATGCAATTTCTTCCACCGGAGGGACAGAGAAAGAGCAAGGGAAAAAATCCTTATGCAGTAATCTCAGTTGGCATAGGAAGAAACAAAGAGGTGGTTGGTAGGGTTTGGGGGTAGACATTCCTTTCACTCCAATGATTCCTTGATTCCAGCTCTACCAGCCTAAAGAAGCATCACCCTCATATTCGCTCCAATCCCTGCTATTATCAACTGATTGGCTCCGCTGACATGATGGTGAAGAGCTATGCCCTTGTGTATGTTCTCCCTTGGCCACGGTAATCATCGACACAGGCACAGCTGAATGCTGCAGCTAAGCAGCATTTGCTCTGGCAGGAAAGGCTGTAGTTCCTGTGCTAATTAGGCAGCAAACTCAACCTGGCAGAAAGGGCTCTGGACATGCTGGGAAACAATAAAGTGACAAATGACCTGCTGTCAATTCAAGTGATTTCCAAAACCTTGTTAGAGGTGTTCTGGGGGGAGAGAATGCCTCTTTAGAGAAAAAACTCATAAGGATTTATTGAAAATGTTAAATATGGTCCCCCCCAACCCCCAAATCCAATCCCAAACACGTTCATATGCCATCCTTAATGACAGAAATGTGGTAAAACTTAGGCGCAGCAACTCTGTCAGTTTTGATAAATTGTTTCAGTTCTTTTTTTGTGTAAAGTCAGGGCATTTTTAGACAAGCTGTTTCACTTCTAACCACACAAGCATGCTATGAAATGCATTGGTATGACTTTATGACATATTTCTTTCAGTTATGGAAATTGTCTGTTCATCTTGAATGTTCTATGTTCAACTTTTGGGTTAATTAGATTTCTCAATCTCTTTAGTATTACCTATTTTTGTTGTTCTTCTTCATACATTTGTGGTTTTATATATATTATATATATATACTGTATTTATAAAAATACACTTTTTGTTTAACTGCGTGATTCCATGTAAAACACTATATTTCTTTCTGAATATGTTAATTACATGGAATCACACAGTTAAACAAAAAGGGGATTTTTTTATCATATCATCGCATGTCAAGGCTCATCAGCTTTGGTTTTGTCTCTTATATCATTTTGCCCTAATGAAACTTTGTCCAAGTGGTTGCATTTAATCCTCAGACATAATTTTGTTAGAAATTAGCCTACAACTTCAAAACATGTACAAGCAATAGTCACAACAAGAGCTTTTCATATACCGTCAATAGCTAAATGATTTCAATCTCCTCTTTCATATGAACCATTCTAAAGAGAAACCAGTGATCACTCACTCCATCCACGCACTTCTGGAAATCCTCTAATAAGGCAACTTAAACCCGTAGCTTCCAATGGGTATCAAAGTCACTGGAGAGCAATTAGAATTTAGCCGGAATAGTTAGAAAAGACCAGAGGAATCCCGTTTTCTACCATAATGCCAGGACTTTGGAGACTCATCTAATTGAGTGTCTTTTTTGTATGTGATTATTTATGATTAGAAAGCGTTAGTGGAGAAATCTGGAGGAGATATCTGGGAATGGGGAAGTGTTTGATGCGGATCAGTGTCACAGTGATTCCGCTGATTAATTAAGTCTGTAACGCCTAATGGGCCGTCTTTCGTTTGGGAGGTTTCCGTTTTGAAAGAAAAGGCCCTCAAACTTTTTAACATTTCACTTTGATGGATAAATTGAGTGAATATGAATAATTTCTTGATGTGAAAGAATGTGTGTTCCTTCACATTTTGGGCACTGGGGCTTGCGAAACAGCCAAGACAATAAGTGATAATTTCCAGAGTAAGAAATATCAAAATGTAACCCAACCAAGGACATAAACCATAAAAGCTTGTGATGTTTTTTCAATGTGAATTAGCTTTTTGTTTTTGTACGCATTTAGCCCAAACATCTTCTCTTCGCACCCTTCTGTCTGTGACAACAACCCTCTACAGGCCTTAACAGACCCCTTTTACTTCAGAAGTGCCTCAGAAGCCCTCATTTCCTGTGGTTGGGCAATGGAATTGGCTGTGGGGCAATCTGGGTCCCTGGTGGACCAGGCTTTGGCCAAGAGAGACATGGGTCATGTTTGTAGGTGCTCACTGTAGTAAAATGTTTTGCAAGGTAAAAGAGTAAATTAGCTCAGGAAGTACCTATCTGTCCAATGAGAAACATTGTCTTTTGTGCCTACTAAACATGGCCGGGTTTGGACACCACACCATCCATAATCGACATACTAACTGTAGGTTACAATTCAGACAAATCAGCAAACGTTGTGTGTTTCAGGGGTCAGCAACTAGAATGGATCTTGGGCCAGATGTATAGGATACTGTATATACAGTGCCTTCAGAAAGAATGAGACACCTTCACAAATTATAATTGATTACATTTACTTTTTTCCCATTAATCTACTCAGAATATTCAGTAATGACAAAATTTTAACTTATTTTTTTTGGTATGTGCCAATTAATTAAAAATATAAATATGAAATGCGACGATTTTCCATGACATTCCAAATTGTTCTCCAATGCATATTGTGTCTTTTGATCATCCTTGAGATGCATCTTGAGATGTAACTTCATTGTTGTCCATCTGTAACAAATTCAACTGATTTAACATGATGAAGGCACACAGGTGCCACAGTTCACAATGCTTGTCTGAGCAGAAACCAAGTCATGAAGACCAAGAAACTCTCCATAGACCTCCAAGATAGCATTGTGCCGAGGCATAGATCTGGGGACGTTTATAAAAACAATTCTATAGCTTTTGATGTTTCAAGGAGCACAGTATCCCCCCTCATTGTGAAGGAGTTTGGAACCACCAAGACACTTCCTTGAGTTGGCCGTCTGGCAAAAAGTAACTGGGAAAAAATAACACCAGTGAGGAAGGTGACCGAGAGCTCAATGGCCACAATAAAAGAGCTTCAAAGTTTCTCTGCAGGGATGGGAGAAAATGCAAGAAGGTCAATTATTTCTGGTGTACCACTTCAATCAAGCATTTATGGTATAGTGGCTAAACAGAAGCCACTCCTGACAGAAGTCATATGACATGCCTTCTGAAGGACCCTGAGAGCATGAGGAAAATAAGAAGCCAGGCAAGCCTAGTTCAACAAATCCTCTTTTGCCACTGGCCATTTCAACAGCTAATTGGTCATTCATGAATGATATTGACTCAGATAAACTGACCAACGTTTCTTACTAAGTTTCCCTCCACCATAAATGGTGTTTGCCACTGGCCGTTTTAACAGCGTATTAGCCAATAATTGGCTTTACCAGTATCTACTAACTTACTGGAATAGTCAAGAATTGAACAATTGCTAGTGAGTCTGCCATGGCATAAGAACGTCTTTTTTTCTTTCAATTTTATAACAACATATTTTTTTCTTTCATTCGTGAGTGACAATAACTATCAATAAAGGTGACGATAACTAACTTCTTCATCAAGAGAAATGACGAGAGAATCGTAGAATTTATCAAAAACTGTCGCAATACTGTATAACTGCCCTTATAAGTTTCATAATGGCCCAAAAATAAAATTAATAAATGTTGTTGCTCTCAATAGATTCAAACTTAGGTCTTCCACATGAAAGGCACTGACTTTAAACACTATGCCATGGCATCACACATTTCAGCAGTCGCCACCATTGAGCATTGTATTAAACTGATGTTTCTTTAAAAATATGCTGTATATTTTGGCTGCCCCTAACTCCCATCATTAGTTAAAACGCGTTGTCCAACTACTTTATGGTTGTTCTCCAGAGCTTTAGTATTTTAAGCTAAACTCAAACTAAGACCTACAGTAAATTGGTGACATAACTAACACTGGAAGGATGAACAGAGCAATATACGAATAGATTTCATTGAAGAAACTTTTATCCAGAGAGAACAAGGCTCCACACTGGAAGTAAAGATCTTTCAACATGACAATGACCCAAAGCACATAGTCAAGGCAACGCTGGACTGGTTTTGGAACAAGTGTGTCTTTGATGGGCCCAGCCAAACCAGATATTTTGACTGCACTGTCTTTCAATTGAACGAAACAGTCTCCAAAAAATAACTATTATTTTCAGTGCATTAAAGTCTAAATGTTTTTTTTTTTTTTTTAATTACACCATTTGTTGCCCACCTGTTTTGATTATTTGTTTCAGCCCTTCAAAGCTGTCCTCTAGACATGTATGGCATTAAAATATTTTCATTTTCATTCAGGTGAGGTTAATTCCCTATTTGAATTTTACATTGGTGGTAGTCTTATTTGTTTAAAAAAATCTAAAATAATATAAGGGGCTTTAGGGGACCAACACACATAGCTGGGGGCCCATTTGGGAACCCTGTTGCTTTGCCAAAGTTTAGTTTGCAATTTAAATTGTCATGGATTTAGGAACAGTGTTATTCTACTGCATTGTGACCAGGGTATCATCAGTGCAGATTTGATTGAATCCCAGACTGTGTCTGAGGATGCACTGTCTGGCCAAGACAGTGTGTGTACAGATTAAGCTCATTAAGAGGACCGGTGTGTGTTTAACAGATACCGAGGTTTCTTTTTCCTCCAATAACAACTCATTAATGAGGGTTTGTGTGTGTAGAGGAATTAGTATGGCTGTAGTCATGAATCATGAGGCACATCAGTCTTGTATTACTGATCTGATCCCAAACATACCACTGACAGGGATAAACACGGTAGGAATCTGAGAGGCAGGAATACCACTATGCTTGATTATATGGCCACTTAAACACCCTTCTACGCCAGATTAAATATATTATTAAATGATAATTTCAATCATTTATATATATATATATATATATATATATATATATATATATGTAATGTTTATTTAGATGAGGGAAAGCATGAAATGGGTCACTACGTTGTACAGTGGTCTTAGTCACTGCCTCGCTGCACAATTGGAGCCAGCAGTTTAACTCCTGGTACTGTAGCATCATACCAACAATGCCGGCGGTGTTTAGCTGTACAATTTGGCTCAGCACTGTCTGGATTGGATAGGTAGGATGTTGGACAGGTTGTTAGGTTGGGTGCCTGCTAGCTCAGTGTGGTTGTTGGCCGGAAAAGGTACTCTCCTCCAAGACCTTACGTACCATCAAATACCTCCTGGTTGAGCGAGCAGTGTGAAAAGAAGCAGAACGGCTCATCGAGATTTGCTGGGAGACATCGCAATGTTTGAAATTGCTGAAGTTGCTGAAGAGACACCAATGAATCAAGGCCATAATTGCGGGTGAAATAATCAAATTAGATGTAGGGTCAGAATTCATACACACATTGCGCTTGTGTGTATGTTCTTGATAAATAGACAAAAACAGGTATATCAATAATGTTTATTTTTTGGACAAAATAATGAGATCATGTAATCATTGTGCTGGGAACCATTTTCTGTTTCGGTACGTAAAGCCAGTGGCTGAAGTTATGTTGGAGTTATGTTACACTGGAAATGACAGAGGACAAAAAAATCTGATTATTTCTATAGAACTGAGACAACAACATTTTATTTTGACTGAAGCATTGTAAACCCAAACCTTTAACTTAAGATCAAAATTTTATTAGTAATACATTATGAATAAAGCCCTTACGGATGATATGTTCATTTTCAAATCATTATTCTGACATCCAAAAAAAGCAATTTTAACACATTCATTCATTATTTCTACAGTGAAGGTGTTTTAATTGGGTCTTGAAAAATAAATTATAAATGTTAACACGTATAACAGTTCTTTATCACTTTCGGAGGGGTCTTGATCAATTCTGAGCACTTGCCCATGTCTGGGTGATTTTGTCAAACTTAAGGACACATTTATAGTGAGTAGGGCCATAATAATAATAATAAAATATTAAGAATTAGCTGGGCAATGTTTTTCCATTTTCACACATTATCAAGTAGTATTCTATGCGTGTGTAAGTCGGAATTGTGTTTATGCAGATCCCACATTCCCTAAGGCAGTCTTTGAGTAGGGATACAGTTAGGGAATCGGACATTTCTTTACTGTTAGAGCTATTAGAGTTAATTGTCTTGCCAAAGGATAGACAAACTGAATTTTCGTCTTGGGGTTTCAAACTAGCAACATTTCAGTTACTGGTTGGATTTTCTGAACCGTTAAGCTACTGGCTGCCAAGCGAGGTGGTTCTTCTGGCAGAACAAATCTCTGTGAAACAGCTGAAACAGCTTTTAACACACTGTAGCCATGTATCCATCTATGCCCTGAGTCACATGAGAGAAATAGAGAGGGAGGACGAGAAAGTAAGCAAGAGAAATGGAGAGATGGATGAAGAGAAAGAGAGAGAGAGATAGAAAGAAAGTGAGAGGTAGGGAGAGAGAGAGGTCAGCATTGACTTGATGTAAAAGAGCGTGGCCTTGTAAAATAGTAAATACAGCCACCGTGTAATTGGCTACAGCCACAAAGCCTTGCAACTGTCCACTGATAATGAGTTAAGCTGGGGATAAATGGCGTGTGCTAAAACTGGGGATAAAATACCAGAGAACCAAAGAGGCCCTCCGAAACCCACAGGTGGACAAGTCATAAATAAAAGCTCTGCATTTCCTCCCAATTGCTTAGGACAATCCTGATATCCACATTTCGTTTTTAATTTTAAACAGGTTAATACTCAATCCCTGGCCTGCGAACAAACTTGAGCAGAGGTTTGAAAAAGTGCATTATCAGATATTACTGATTTATGTTTGGTGTTTGTGATAAGCATATTATGTGTACAATGACACCAAATACTTGTTTGCTAACAATAAGAAAGTGGTCTTCGGCAGGGAAAGAAATGCAATTAAATTAAAACATAGATTCCAAAAGGGGAGGCTTAATAGTAGGTTTTTGGAGGGGATTTTTCAACTTTCCTTGATGTATGGTCAAGGAAGGTACACAGTGCAGTCCATTCCAGATATGTCCAGTTCATCTGGGTTCTGGTTCCTGTGTGTTATTACATATCAAAAGGTTCCTAGTTTTTATGAAGTTCTTTACAGAGCATTTGACAAAGAGAGAAACTAGTTTAACAGCTTGCTAAGTCAAGGCATGGCCCCACGAAATGCTAATAATTCTTGGAGAATGCCTGGAAATGCGAACCACATGTGCTTTGATGGTATCATTCCTTTTATTATTAGTTTGTTTTAAATTAGTCCTTTGGATGCATGATTCAGGGAGACTTTCACTAGTCGTTATAATCTGGATTTGACATGAAAAATATCTTTCATCTCACTTTTATTTATACAGGA
This sequence comes from Esox niger, assembly GCA_016801105.1. NCBI lineage: Eukaryota > Metazoa > Chordata > Actinopteri > Esociformes > Esocidae > Esox > Esox niger. The sequence goes on from JACXGJ010004377.1 coordinate 42,495, forward strand.
CTGCACAAGACAATCCTGTCATAGAAACATGGTTGATTTGAATAATAAAAAAATGCTGTCAATCTGAATTGGAGATACAGTATCTTGGGTGGATGACTCCTACATGGCAGTCAGTCACAACATGGTAAAAGCAGAAACATGTCCTGCTTGAAATGCCCGCTAATATGTACGTTTTTACAGCTCGCACCATGTTCCCTGCACAATAGCAGGTAGCCATTCAAAGTGGCAGCCTGGTCATGACCAATAAGGCATCAGTGATTGGGCCTCCTCGGGTTGGATTTATTTTAATTCACTAATCCTGTAATGGTATAGTCCCTCTACCTTCTCACTGAGACAGGGTCCAACTCATGCCCAGCCTGTCTCCCTTTTGGCCTCCCTGGAGAAGTTGCAGAGCTGCTAAGTGGCATTTGACTCTTTAAGCTCCTAGAGGACGAAGGTGAGGGGTGTTCAGAGTATTGGAATGGGTGGGTCGGCGGTGTTGGACAGTTGGAGCTGGGGAGGGTTAACAGATGAAACATTCAACCACCAAGAGTTCGCAATGTGCACAACTCGGGAGGGGGCAGTGGCAGACTAATGGGGAAATTATTTATGAACTATTTGCAGTGCACCTGAAAATACCTCCAGTGAAATTATGTTTGGCAACCTGACCGGCTTTGAAGTAGACGGAGTGGCAATAAAAATTAGGCCTTCATTAGAGGAACCGGTCTTTCAAACTGAATTGGCCCAGTCTGGGCAGGTCAAAGGCAGTTAGGCTTCACTCCCCTCCACTCTGTTCTGGCAGCCCCCAAACAGATGGAAGCAATTTTCCCTGATTCTCTGCTGTTTTTATGATTTTCCCCTTTAATTTTTTTCTCTCTCCCTCTCTCCGTGCTGCAGTCCTTTTAAGTCGCATTTAGGAAATTAACACTAACCGACAAATTACTTTGTAAATGAAGGGGGTATAGTTTAGAATGTTGAAACCAGGAGTAGCCCAAGGGCCAGTGTTCTCCCGGCAACAAAGGAATCCTTGATAGCTGTTTAGATATGCCAGCCCACAGCCTGCCTTTATTTTATCAAGTGCACATAATTTTTCAATTGAATTAAATGTAAGGCATTCATTTCCCTGGTGTCCACCACTTCTGCAACTTGACCAATCAAGAAGAGCACTTGAGAAAAAAAGAAAAGAAAGAAACGGTCCTTGCAATGATGTGGGGGTCATTTAAAAAGTACTTTAAGTTTTGGCCAAAAGTCGACAAATCTCATTCACAAAAAAGATGGGAGCAACTTAAATGAAAGACTGTAATCTTCAGAAAGCCAGACGTACCAAACGCCAAGGGATTGTAATCTATGAAGATGTAAGCTAATTACTTAATAACTTACATTTGTAAATCGTATTATTGTAAAAAGAATGACTGTAGTGATTACATTACCGATATTTATCTCTTAATAGCGCTGATTAGCAGGTGATGTTAATCTGTCATTCTGAAAGGCTGATATTAACAGCATCAATCTAAAGGAACAATAAACAGCTAATATGAAAGAAAACTGTTGTCTGCAGCGGGACCAGATGGGCCACTTTACTGTGGAATGTGCAATATTCTGGCCTGGCTGGCCGCAGAACTAATGATGGGAACCACAAACTGTTGACTTATTTAATTTTGTTGTTTTGGCCCATTAGCCTTTCTCTGACACACAGATCAAATAGGTTCTATAAGGAGAAGTGTTTTTGTCTTAAGCATAAAAACAAAACAGACAGTAAAGTGATTTTTAATTCTTTTGTGGGACCACATTTTAATCGAGCATTCACAACAACCTTACACAATGGAACTGTTTTGATGATCTGTGCCAGACCTTAACATGAATTATTTGCAAATACAGAAGGTATTAATATTACATTGAACAATTTAAAATCTAAAAAACCCACTGGATGTAATAACTCATTTATCTAAACACATACGTTTATTTTTAGATTAGCTATTTTCCACATTGTAGAATTATAGTGAGGTTATTTCAACTATGAAATAACACAATGGAGTCATCATGTAGTAACCAAAGAGGTGTTGAATAAATCAAAATCAAAAGTATATTTTAGATTCTTCAAAGTAGCCACCCTTTGCCTTGATGACAACTTAGCACATTCTTGGCATTTTATCAACCAGCTTCATAAGATAGTGACATAGAATGCATATCGAACAGTCTTGAATTTGTTCTGATGTATGCTCATTCTCCCTCTCAGTCAAATAGCCCTTACACAGCCTGGAGATGTGTTTTGGGTCATTATCCTGTTGAAAAACAAATTATAGTCCCACTAAGTGCAAAACTGTTGGGATGGTGTATCGATGCAGGACTCTAGAAGTTATTAGAGGTTATTGTGTGCCATTAATTCTAAATATACCGGTGTCACCAGCAAAGCACACTACACCATGCTTCACAGTGTGAACCAAACATGCTGAGATGATCCATTCATCCTTTCTACATCTTACAAAGGTACAGCAGTTGGAACCAAAAATCTCAAATGTTGACTCATCAGATCAAAGGACAGATTTCCACTGGTCTTATGTCCATTCTCGTGTGTTTTGGGTCAAGCAAGTCTCTTATTATTGGTGTCCTTCAATAGTGGTTTCTTTCTTTCTTTTCTTTGTCATAACAAAACTGATGGTTGAAACACATTAAGGAAAGACATTTTCCAAATGCACTTTTAACAAGGCAAACCTGTTAATTGAAATGCATTCCAGGTGACAACGTCATGAAGCTGGTTGAGAGAATGCAGAGTGTAAAGCTGTCATGAAGTCAACAGGTAGCTACTTTGATGAATCTAGAATAAGAAATGTATTTTGAATTGTTTTACACTTTTTGGTTACCATATGTATTTCCATATGTGTTATTTCATAGTTTTGATGTCTTTACCATTTATCTACAATATGGAAAACAGTAAATATCAGGACATGCACTTAGATGAGTGTCTCCAAATGTTTGACTGGTACCCAATGCTGTCCCTTCAGAAGCCTCTTGTGAAAAGTAATAAATACCTGGCCAAGTGAATATGTGTAAAACATTACATTACCCTTGCATACACACACACACACACACACACATACATACACAAAATAGTTTTCCATTTTCATTGTTTTGCACTTTTTTGTGCTCTGCACAAAATTCTTTGAAGAAAATTACAAACATAGAACATTTTGAAAAGCCAACCTATCCTCCGGTGTTGGCACTAATGCTACAGAATTTGCTATAAATTATGCATCAGTAACATGTATATGTATTGACTTTAATAAGAGTTAGTTCCAATG
>JACXGJ010004378.1:0-24435 GCA_016801105.1 Esox niger
TGTGTGTGTGTGTGTGTGTGTGTGTGTGTGTGTGTGTGTGTGTGAAGATGAAGAAGCCAGAGGCAGAATCTGGTGACACGAACCCTGAGAGAAAAAACAGAGCAAGATAAGAAGACGAAAGTGGCTGCATTTTCTGTTTGAGCCGAGTTCTAGTTCTGAGTTTCTGTTCATTATTTAGTAAAACACTCTCGGGCCATGTACCCATTCTCTGCCTGCCTCTGTCCTGTCTGTGCCCTGCTACAGTACACATCAATACAAAAAACAACTACATTTGTTTGTCCATGATTATAGCTGGGTTCTCAGATGCCTTTCTTCTGCTTTCAATGATGGATCATAATGTATATACATTTATTTATTTGCATCCCAATTACCACTTGTTGAAACCACTAATACTTTTTGGGGGATTTACAAAAAAAACATTAAAACACAAAATACTGATACATTGATATCATAGATTTTGTGTGTTTGTCTTCACATTTCTTGTTGTGCCTTGACATTTTTTATCAGTCTTGAAAATTATTTTATCAGTCTTTAAAAGGAAATGTTTCTGTTCACTTGAATAATTGAGTATGAAGTGGCGTTCCATCTAATCATTAGTCTGTACTGTACCTTTCTGTGAGTTTGTTTTCTACCTGGAGACTGTAAAGAGACCTCTCGTGGCTCGTCTTGTGGGTTATCTATGGGTATCTAAACTGTATGTTATTTGACTATGTAGACAATTGTTACTCTTCATTACAATGACATTACACATAAAAACGACAACAGAAGCATTTTCTCTTCGAGAATGGTATGAACTAAACTGTCTTTAGTATGAACTAAAGACTGTTCTCTGTTCTCAGTATTTAGGACTGGTTCTGTTGTTTATCATCTGTTCTGACACTGATTGATATTCTTCTCAAACACGTTTTGAGTCTCTGTAGGCTCGCTGGCTTTGTGTGCAGACATATATAGGGTGGATTGATGTCTATAGTTTACATTTGTATTTACGTGTTTTACATTGCCTATGCAAGTGTCTGACAAAACCTCTGGTTTACTCAGCATTAAGTCACTGTGTTGCTGGTTGGAATATGACTCCGCTCATCAGCTGTACCGTGCCTATTGCTATCCTATTTAAAGAAGTTACTGAATGTTGTTTGTGTTAGACAGAAGGTTTCATTAATCTTATCCCTTTGAATTGCTTAAATTAACCGTTCACAGACCTTTCTTTACTTAGTTTAGTGTATCGGATTGTCCAAGCAAATAAAAAAAACAATGGGGTTTTGGCCCTCATTAAGGGGACATTGACATGAAAATGACCTAAAACATCTTTAACATACCTATTCTGACGCACAGGCCCAGGTCACGTCTCCCAGCAGCCGTAAGAGGGCGGTTGAGGTGGGAGGAATCAGGACCATGAATAGAGCTCATTGGAAACGAAAGGGAATGGAGCCGCCCTGTGGAACGCGGAGTCACAGAGGAGGCTACGTACAGAACGTCCGAGAGGAGGCTGGGAGGGCATGCGCCGCACTCACACAGCTGCCTCTCGGGACGGGTGATTTGGGCAGCCATATGAAGAGCCACACAAGACAGACGAGAGAAAGGAATTACTTTATCGCTAACTGTCCGTTTGTTTTTGTTTTCCTTTTTCCAGATGATTGAGTCCTCTGGGACGAGTACGCCTTATCGCCTGCCAAACCCACAGGAAGAGAGACATATCTTCTGCAGGTTTGATTTGGTTCAGTTTCACTCTCTGTTGTTTTCTTTCAGAAGGCACCTGCCTCCTGTCACTCGGTCCATGCTCTGCTTTGTTACACTAATTTATGAAAGAATCAGCACTGATTTACAAATATTGCATAGAAATGTTGTTCTATTAGATATTTTATTTTAACAGCTTATTTCGCGCCACCCTCCCAAACAGGCCAGTGTTATGCAGAGATGTTGATGTGATTGACTGGTGCACCATAACTCCACTGATAGCCACTGAACTCTTCAATGATAGCCACTGTAGCTCATTCAAAGTGATTATTGGCCTCTGTGGCTCCTCTCACAAGTTTTCTTCATGTTGACTACTGACTTTTGAGTGGCAGCCTTTTCTTGGCGGTTCTTGGGTAGTGTGAAACAGCTTCCATGTCCTTATTATTGATCCAACTATGCTCACTTAAATATTATCCTCTTCTGTTTCCTTGTCCTTCCACACATTTATATGACTTTATTTCTAACATCTGTAAAATACTCTTTGGTCTTCCTGTTTCTTAAGACTAACAGCCCAATCAATGATGCTTCAACAGTGTTTTTATTCAAAACATGTGAAAGCTATTTTGATTGTTCACAGGTGAAAACCAATGGTAAGGTATTTCTTCTTTTATGTGTGTGAATTAGAAGCTTCCATAGCACAAAGTTTAAATATGCATTAAAGCAACATATTTCAGTTTAACCTAAAACCAATGTTACGTCAAATAATTGATTTTGAGTTAGTGTTAGTGAAATATGAGATAACTGGTCATGGGTTTGGAATCATTTGCAAGGCACTGAATATAAAAGCTACATGAAATTATATAAGAAATAATATTCCATCTTGTGAAAAAACAAGAAAATATACCAGTAAGAATGTTAGCTAAAGCCTTGCAATTATTCACAACTGACAAGTATTCCGGTCTGGATTTTTTTTGTAATTCCCTTTTAATTGCACATTTAGCCAGAGGATTCTAGGATGGTTCTAGCTCACTGTTGCTGGCATTTCATGCAAATGACAAATAACAGATACGAATTACATGCTTGTAAGTTCTGTGCTAATTCCAGGTAAGCCTGCATGGTTTTGGGAATGTTAAAAGATAAAGGCATTTTTGTCAACCCACACGATGGTTCTCATTAGCTAGTAACTGGCCACACATGATCAAATGAGGACACCACTCAGACAAACAAGGGGACCATTGCTGAAAGATAATGTACAGATATTGTGTGTGAGGTTTAGCAAATAATCTATTAATTGGAGGAAGGAAATGTTAATGTTAATTAGATGTATATTTGTGTCTATTGTGTTTGATATGACTTCATGTACGTACCTTCAAAACAAGTTGGAGAGCTACTCATAAATGTGTGGAGACCTGTTGGCAACACCTGCTTTACACACACACACACACACACACACACACAGACACACACACACACACACACACAGTGGTATTCGCATCTTCAAAGGCAGGCTTTTAATCACGACATGATGCATCTGCCATATACATTTCCAGCAGGAACTCCCTCCTCTCTCAACCTTTAACTAACAGTTCATAGCCAATTAAAAACTATGAGGGAGGCTTGACAGAAGTACTGTAGTAATTGAGTACGCTGATCGGATTCCAAGCTCACCCACACATGTATGTATCCATGTACCTTTGTGGGGACCAGAAAAAAATCAGTCTTGACTAAATGTTCCTCACCTAACATTAACACCTGGCTAAAACAAACCCCTAGTCTCTCTAACATTCACCACAGCTGTAACTTTTAACCTAAGTCAAACACCTATGCTGGAAATAACAATTTTCCTGGTTTGGTCCAGCTGAATAACTTTTTGGGGACTCAATTGTCAGGTTTAATCTTTTGGGGACCCACATGTACAGTCCAGTATAACTAGTCCAGGACAAATTCAGAATCACACACGCAAGAAATCACTTTCTCTAAATTGAATGCGTTCCTCCACCCATGGATGTTGCCATATCTTACAATGCCAAGGAATGTTTTTTAAGGATTTTCTGATTATTTATCGATATTTCATAGTGCAGAAGTTTTCTGACTTTTTTGTGCTGGTTACAGACAAAGCAAGGCCTTCTCAAAGTTACTTTTGTACATTTATTTGTGTATCCAGCCCAATGTCTTAACATGTTATGTCATTTCCAGCCAGAAGAAACCTATTGGTCAAATACATATTCACTATAGTTTAAAATTTGGCATGGGTATGAATAATTTGGGATTAACTGTACATACAATATCTCACATTATGTACGACTCATTTTGAGATTGAAAATGTAGGTAGACTTGTCATCTCAAGATTGAATACAAACCAAATATGATTCACATTTTCTTATAAACAACACCTATAAATAAATGCTATTGCTTTGTTTACCCTTTCCTGAGGGACAAGGTGCATAGTTATTGATCAGAGCAAAACAATATTTTTTTCGCAACCTGCGATTATCTTAGTCCCCTAGTAAAAAAACATTTAGGATTTTATATCATGATCTGAAACCATTCAATAGGATTAGTCTTTCAAACTTAAAAATAGATTCCAATATAAATACCTAAAAGAGTCCTAAAAACATTCCAGTCTATAAACTCCAATAAGAACCCTGGTGGATAAATCCAGCTCATGATAGATATTTGTGAGAAGTACGGTCAAGAAGCACTTGAAGCCTGCAGCACCTCTCCGATGTTAAGGACTGAGAAATTACACTTGCAATAACAAATAAAAAGGCTAAGCAGTCAAAAACACAATACTTAATGGAACACTTTTTATTGTGTTTTTTATTGAAATGAATAGAGTCACATTAAAAGTGATCAAAAAGCACTGTGGCAAATGTTGGCTCGACGTGTTTTTCCGGCAGCTCTGACACAATCGATGATGTGGCCTGTAACCATTAGTCGAACAGGCAACAACAGAGCGGGAGACATAATAACTCAGCATGCTAATGCTAGAGAGGGAATCAGTCCGATCTGCGTGGTCTCCTCTCCTTCTCATCCACAACCATACTGACAAGATTTGCCAGTGAGATGAAATGCTCCAGAGCACTCCGCCGGGCAGGGGTGGTAGGAAGTCCTGAGGAGTGGCTCTGAGTTAGGTATCTTCTCTTTCTTTTTCTATGGCAGAATTCAATGGCTGAACTGAGGAGTACAGTAGTGTGGTAGAAATGTGGTGGATATGAAAGATGACATTTTGGAAAATCAAAAGGAGTTTCATACTTGGAATTCATGAGTTGGATGATATTCCCCTGTCAGAGCTCTTTTTCCCCCAGGATTGGCAGTTGTCTTAAAAGCACCATTATTTCCTGTGTGTGTGTGTGTGTGTGTGTGTGTGTGTGTGCAAGCAAATGTACATTAGCAATGCAGGCCTGATGTCAGTGTCCATTTATATATCTTGTTGTCTGGTATTTGATTGGTAAGTCTGATAAAAGTTGGTACCCGTAATTTGTGGTAAACAAGGTGTTGATTCAATGTGTTATAGTTAAAGAATTAGGTCATATTTAATGAATTGTTTCGGAGGGGAGAGAGGGAGCTTAGCTGGCTTTCATGCAACAATCTACTTACAGTCAGTAAATGTCAGTTTTGTTGGTAGGACAGCTATGGTGTCATTATGAGATCGTATTTAAAGAAAAGGTTAGATTTCTGTAATATTTTCAGCATGAGATCAAGCAGATAAACAACAATGCAATAAACTTATTTGATCCTCATAACCAAGGGGTTCAATAAATCAGGAGGGCACTGGGTACAATTGCTTGCACAGACTGCAGAGGAATGTGCCCATTTATTGTCACTTGATGTCATGTGTGTATTTAGGATGGGTAGCAGAAGGGCGGAGTAAGTTGGCAAAACATAAAAGCTTGTGGGTGTATGGCAAGACAGATGTCACTGTCTGACTAGGAAGAATAGATTAGTTCATAATTCATAAAGAGCTTTTTCCAAGCAGCAATAGCCTACTTGTGTCCTGTTGTAAATAGCAGGCATTTTATGTATGTAAAATGTTTATGAATGTGACTGATGTCATTGGCCTGCCTAATTAATCTTTTCATCTAGTAAGATTTTCTGCACACTTTGGAGGAAGAGATTGTTTCTCAGACTCTGTCTGACAACGGCTGAGAACAAGATATTCAAGGTATGTGGGTGACTGCAGGGCAGGGCAATTCATCACTGGCCCAGGAAGGCCGAAATATTTCTGAATTAATGTTTTCCTAATAAGGATTGAGTCAGACCTCGGAGTCCAGATGATTGCAAATAACTACTATGTAAAAGCAAAAATCTAGAGTGTTTTGACCCTCGGACCGGAGTTGATTGGCCGTGATGCAGAGTATCCATCCACTCAGCCTTCAGTTGTTGAAAATGAGCTTTGGTGATAATACATTAGATAACAAGCACAGAGTTCTGCTGGATTCTTGGAACAACTTTGAGCCATGTCTAGTCGTAATCTAATCTTCATTTGTGCGTTGAAGCAAAACCAGTATGATACATACAGAGATAATATATTGATATTAACTTTTTTGCTCACCAGCTAGTAGTTTTCAGAAGTTACTAGCCACTCAACATTTTCACTAGCCACCATTTTGTTTTGGGGGAAAGACGTTTTATTTGATAAAATTTGACTATGGTGTGCTACATCTAAGCCTGTCTTGTCTAGTTCAGTCACGATTAGGCAAAGTTGGTACCCCACTCTGCCTGACAGCCCTCTGTGAAATACTTTATATAATGTGCCTACACACTTATACACAAAAGACAACTATTATAGTGTTTAATCTGCCCTGTTGTCCATGTCCACTTGAGCAGCTAATGCACACTACAACGGCCTCCCTAATATCAACCAAAATATGCAATTAATATACTTATTCTTAACATGACCTATAACTATTAACATATTATTTAAAAAAAAATGAAATCGCGTTTCAGCTTTATAATTAATTGCAGCCAATATTATAGTTGTCTATTTTTGTTATGCTATGTTCTTTTTAATATAGACTTGCATAAAAACCAAACAAACCTGTTTTCATTACAGCCTTGTTACGTTTTTTCTCCATCCTTGTCATTAACGCCACGTCGTTAATCGACCTCGACTTCCTTCGGCTGTCCTAGGCTCTGCTGCTGTCGCTGATCCAGCGTTTTCACGTTCATATATTTATATTGTTAGTAACTTAAATACGTTTTTGTACTCTATATATTAGCATATATAGCATTATGTTTTTGGTGATAGTACATACTCTAATCTGATGGTCTTTTCACATGTCTTCTTCGTTTGTCTCGCGTCCTCTCTTTAAAAATCTAAAAAGTAAAAAAAGTTATGAGGATAAGATGTAGTTTGAGGTTATTCAGTTTTAATGTAATACCTAGACATGCTTGAGTGTAATAGGACTTGGATCCACTTGTTTTTCTGACATTACTTATCTCTGCCTGTGTGGTCCTTTACGCAAGGTTGCCAGATTTCACGGACCGTAAACTGTATTCTGCCGCTGGCTCCAGGGGAAAAAATCGACTCGCCCAAGCCCATAAAAATATCCCAATTGAGCAGGAAACATACCCCACCTGGCAACACTAAATATGGAAGACGTTTCCCCCCCAGTCATTTTAGCTGCGGTGTTTCGCTGGTAATTTGTATATGAGCGCAAAATCATGTTTTACCATGCGAACACACAGAGGCTGGAAGGCTGTTGCATTTGACATTTGAATGCAAAAAAAAAACATTTTATAGATATATAGAACGCCACCCGCCAAAGTGGCTGGTAAGAGTGACTGCGTTAAACGCCACAGCCAAATTCTACCCGCATTTGGCGGGTGGACGGCTGCCAATGTCGTGCCCAGAGCGGGTATGAGCTAGTTCCGTTGTGCCTAATCAAGTTAACATGTGTTGAAATGAATGGGGAGTACGGAAGTAAATTGTAATCTAGGTTTATGGACGATAGCTTGGGGCAAGGTATTAGGTTTTTAGGACCTTCTGTTTAGATCTTTTTTTTTTTTTACTTATGGCTTCAGGGTGGGAATGATGGCAGCAAAATATACCTAATATAATGACACATGGCTGACTGACAATGTGATGACCACATGGGCATGAATAATTAAGCAAGGTATAAACACTCTCTGTTCCCTGAGAGAGCGTTGTTCATCCTTGTTGACATGTAAACTGATGTAACCCACTGAGGTGTGATTTTGTTTTCCACGGTAAACTTGCAGCTTTGAGCTTTAACCTCAGTCTCTGTCCTTTCCTGAGTCACTGGGTTCAACTGAGAGAGTAAGTGTTTGTCAGATGTAACACACTGGGTTGAGGATGCAGGGTCTTATTTTAAATACTGCTTCCTTCATTTTCACGAAACGTGATCCATTCAAAAAAATCAAATTTAGCCCTGAATTGTTTGATGTAGTTAATATAACACCAACTCCGATGCTTTAGCTTTGTCCTCCAAAATCCCCTTTGCTAAACAACCCTTCAGGGAAGCAAGCAATCAGTGCACTCAGACAAAGAGCAGAGCAAAGGTAGGGGTTTACCAACATGTATTTGCACTAGCAGTTCTGATCCTAAAATGTTTTGAACCACAGCTACACACAGCACTCACTGATTAGAAAGTAATATCTCCTGATCAATAAAATAATATTGAGAGCTTCAACAGTGACTTTGTTAAGGCTGGCCATGCATGTCTATTTGCCCTGGCCAGCCCACTCCTACTGCCTGCAATGCTACTTGTATCTGCTGCTTCCCTGCCTGACCAAACCCATCTTTCATTTGGTCGTACTGGTAAATGAGGTGCAGAAAGAGTTGTTTAAACTGAACCAGGATCAGCTGCGGGGGATGATATAGACCCCTTATTCAATCTGTATGGCATGATTATCTCAGGTCGTAACACCTGCCTTTTAAACCTATATCCCATAATGCCCACTGTGCTCATGGAAATGTTCAATGCTTTATTAATTGAAGTGAATGTCAGAGAAAAAATCATCCCCTGATCTATACATCAACACAATTCTACCTGGGGAATCTACAGAGAGTTCATTGGATTTCATGGCTTGGTTTTTGCTCCAACATGCACTGTGAATTGTGGGACCTTATAAAAACAGGTGCTTGCCTTTCTAAGTCATGTCAAGTCATTTGAATTTGCCACATGTGGACTGCAATCAAGTTCTAGAGACATCTCAAGGATGATCAAAGACTGGTTGCATCTGAGCTCCATTTGGAGTGTCATAGAAAATGGGTCTGAATGCTAACTTATATTAGATATTTCAGTTGTTTATCTCAATAAATTGGCAGTCAGGTATATGTGAAATGAGGGATATCAGCACCTCATCAGTGTCTCTGTCCAGACTCATACAGTCTAGACAGTGACACAGCCTATTATCTACCCACAAGGCCAAATATTAGGCTACAAGCCACCTCAATCACCCTCCACTTTCAAATAGTGGAAGTTGACTTTGCATTTTCAGATTTCATAACTCTCTTTTGTACCAACCACATTAATTATCTCCTTATATTGTTTAAGACAGACATCTTGAGTCCTGTTTGTGGTGGCCTGTCCCCAGTTAGAGACTCTTCAAATGTCACAGCTGATATTTCAATAATCAGATGCTTTAGGCTGTCAAAAATTACCTTCAGAAATGTTGTACATTCATGTACCAAACTTTTCGAGCCTCTTCCTACAAACTTGCCTTTTATGTGCCAGTTTATTCACTGGTGTGTTGAAGTCTAACTATTGCACAAACAACCATTCCTTGGCCAGGAAGTATTGCAGTGCATAAAACTGTTAGAGTAACAAAATGTTCTCCTTAAAAAAATACATACATACATCTGAAAATACAAAATATAGGATATTTTGAAAACAAGTTGTCCCTTTTCACTGATCACCTTATGTTTTTATATGGAACATGTATCATTACACAAAACATTTTCCATCACATTGCAATACTGAGAGTGGCGCCTTTGAGAAAGTAGAATGCACTCCCTCAAAAAGCATTATCTCGAGAGTGACATTTACAGGCATTTACTACAAATTAATCTATTAATCTATCTATTCATTTCTGGAAATTAATTGTAAAAATACCTTTTCATTTTCTTAGCAGTCCTGTTATTATCACACCTTCTCTTCCTCCCTCACAGTCAACAGTACAGGCATTGTTTCTGAGCCCTTAGAAAAACTGTAAATTAGAAGAACTGTGACAATACTAAATGTTGAGCTGACATTTAGATTCACTGTTAAACCACGAAACGTGCAACACTTTTTGACAAGCAAGCCAAATAAGTGTTCTCAATTTCAATGGAGAAAATATGAATGCAAGATTACACATAATTGTAAACGTTCCCAATCAGTTTCTAACTAGAAGTACGCATATATATCTCAGAAGTTTTCTGATTTTAAACCCATGTTAACGTTTGCATTGTCCTATTTATCATGTATTTGAATCTGGTGGGGTGAAAAATATATGTAAATCATTTGATTATTACAACCCTAGCCCAGGGTGAAATGCATCTAGTTTTGACTTCTACTGGTTCTATTAACTACTATACAGATGTAGGTACTTAAATAAAAGCAAAACAATTAAACGTTATAAGAACTTGTATAATTTTACAGGCGCATATGTTTTATTGTTATTATTATTGCCGCTGCATAAAGAATTGGATTGAATGTTGGTCAAAGCGTGCACTTTTCATTCTCTCCCCATCATGTCATGTTTCTGAGTGCTCCCAGACAGATGCAATGAGGCGTGCAGACCTGTCTGTCCATAACTTGACAAGTCAGGACAGGAGACTTGAGACAATTAAGAATTTGCGCACACTACCTTTAAAGTAGATAGCATTAACAGTAGCATAACCAGTAAAATGGATAGTAGTGAACACATTAAATGTCCCAATGGAAAGTGACACAACGGACCAGAAGTCATGCCAGAACAGTTACAAGGGGACAGCCTGTTCCTTACATTGTACAACTCCGACATAACATGTTTAAATGTATAGTATGACTTCAAATAAACTAAAATGTAAGTCTCATAACTACTGGTGTCAATATAATTAATAGGAATTATTTTACAAATGTATTGTTCATGGATAGCAATGTTGCACAAATCAGCATGCACGACCGCTAATCATTCAGCCTGTTAGTTACAGATGCTTTCCAGGTTTTTGGGCTTTCGGTTGGTACAGTGACATTGTGCCCATCCCATGTTAAAATGTTAAAGGCAAATGGGCAGAAAAGCACTGAGAATAAATAGAAGACTATTCTAATAATGCAGGACAGGGCTAACACAACAAGTTAGTTGCTAACATGAGCCAGCGAAATCTCACTCTCAAATGTGATTATGCTTCGTGTTTTCCCCTGAGCTGTGAGACATTTCCATTCTCATATGAGAGTAAAAGAACATTAAAACTTTTGGAAGAGTTTATTCAGAACAGTCTGAAACGGGGATAACAAAGGTCTTCAGAAGTTAACACTGCCCATCTGACATTCTCTGACTCACCCCTTCACTTCCACATGTACGGCAGCTTGATGGAAGATCTGTTCGTCTCAGTAACGTGATAGAAACCGTATTAACGGATGGGGAAGGAGAATAGAGGGAGAGAGGGAGATGTGAGTGGGTGAAATTATGTGGGAAAATGAATCAGAATTTTGTTTTTAAAGGTGCACCTAGAGTCAGACCGATCTAAGAGATGACGGGGGAAAAATGTAAGGTAGGAAAACAACAGATGGTGCAAGTGATGAATGAAGTATGAGGACACGAATGAAAGCCAACACCTCCACATTCCATAGAGTTCACTGATCATTAGATCATGTTTGCTCTTGATTTTCTTGATAAAAGCATATAAGTGATGAAAGGCATATTCAGCCACTGTTGGTAGAAAATGGTTGATCAAAATGCTGTGAGCCATGGCTCTTCCTTCAGCTCTGCAAGTCTATGTGACCTGACATGTGAGAGGGAACAGAACCTCAGCCCTCCTCTTCACATAATCCTCAATTTGACTTGTGTCCATGTACTTCTATAAATACTGACAATCATTCACAAACACTTATAGGCTGAAACATTGCAATGAGTCACACACAAGGTGCCCTTATAAAAGTTGAGCAACACACGGAGCAGGAAGGACCAAATAGAGAAGAAATCCAGCCCTAAGGGTCCTAATTTAGTTGATTAGAAGGATACTTCACTCCCTCCATTTCCTCCTCTCTCCGGGTGATGTGTTGATGCTGTCCGTTGAGCTCAAACCCAGTGGGAATCCTTCCTGCCGCCGCCAGTGTTCTGAATAGACTTTAACAGTCCTTTTACTGTGTCTATTAATACATGAATTAATGACAAATTAAATTACACATAGATTTGGGGGCTGATGGGAAGCGAGTAGGAATAGTGAGATTTGGCTGTCTGGAACATTCTGCAAAGAGCTTTCTGTCTGTATGGTTTTGCTTTTATGACATGTTTGTTTTTAAGCATTTTAGTAGCTTATGTATGTCATTTTCACCAATCGATCAGTTGGTGATTTAAATAAAACACCAAAAAGAAAGATATAATAGTGTGAAGAGTGTAAAGTGGTCAGTACGTGATTTGCAGTATTTACACATGTACAGTATCAGGTAGGGAAATAGAGCTATTTTAATTGCGGCCCAGTAATAATAAGTGTCTGAGCATTAATGAATAGTAAAAAGGAATGTAGAGGCAGTTATGACGGTTTAAAAAAATATTTAAGCAGGTGGCGGGGGTCAGTCGGTCCAAGTGTTGTGCATAATGGTTTGCAAGCAGACACTGTCCTGTGGCCTGTTGGCAGTGCTGGCCCTAGCATTTTGGGGGCCCTAAGCAACATTTGATTTAGTTGGCCCCCTCTCGCCTAGGGGTCCGAGGTTCACTAGGGGCCTAGGGCCCCCTAGCAGATGCGGGCCCTAACAGACAGCCTACGTCGCTTATTCCTAGGCCCGGCCCTGCCTATTGGTTTGGGACATCATGCTCTGATACAGACCTCTTTGTTCTACCTTTAAATGGATAAATAGGTGGTCCTTGATAATAGTGCCAACATTTGTCAGCCTCTGCTTCATAAGGATCCTGGATATGTGAGAGCTTGGCCCAGGTGAAGTACTGGCCCATCTTAAGTTTGCAGTTCCCAGACCAGGGGACATTCTTATAGGGGCAGCGTCGGTATTTGCGGGAGACCAGGGCTGACAAACTTCCTAAGCCACTGTGGTGCTGTCTCATTCTCTTGGGGAAGGGGACCTACACCAACGATCCCAGGCCAGTCCCAAATGCCTGACAACCATGATCCAGTACACACCAACCTGTCTGCCTTTGAAGCAAGACAAAGAACCACTCATCCTGACCCATCCTGTACATCCTCTTAAACCAACTGAAATTCACTTTTAGCTGAAAGGCAGGCTAAATGTCTATCTCTAAAGAATGTGTGAAAAAAGCTTTCAGAACAATGACTGGTTATATTACAAAACATTATTGTACATCAAGTATCATAGACTTTGAGAAAACCAGAAACTGAATATGTAGCATAAGAAACATGCACTTTCGCTATTATCATTCGTGTGCAGTAAAAATGCTATACTATTCTGCACTCTTCCCCTTTGAACAACTTCTCTTCCTCTCATTGAAAGTAGTGAATGTTGTGACTGAGTGCTGTCTTAATGTTAACTTGTGGGGGTTGCAAACAGCAGTGATGAAAACACAGCTTAGTTCCTGCGGCAAATAATGGAGTCTGCATGTTAGCATCAGAACTTCACAGTTGGGTGTACCGGAATTTGAGAAGCTTTTTGCTTTGGCAGGCCTACACCAGGAGCTGCTGATGAGGGTACAAACATAACCCCCTACTATTACCCAAAGCAGCCGTTCGATCTCTGCGGAAGATCGTAAAGTCGTCTAGTAAAAGCAGAGTCAGGCGACTCGTCAGATTAGCTTACGCATTAACTGAGGTGACTGGGACACACAGCAACAAAAAGACGCTGAGAAGGACAGACACTAACTTCATAATGTATTTCACATCAACACAGCGAGGAAAAACAAATCAAACCAAAAAAGCACTTATGCCATTCAGCCAGCTGCAAATGCAAAGAAAATAGCAAGATAAAAAGAAAGGAAGGAGTGGGAGGGTGAGGAAGAGAGAAAGATAGAGGGAATGATGATGAAAGAGAGAATACGAAACAGAGTATGGGTGGAAGGGAAAGAGGGGGAGTAGGACATAAGAAAGAGAGGAGATTAGAGAAAGAACTTTATCATTTAGATTAATCATCACAGCAAATCTGACACCAGTTATATTTTTTCTGCACAGCTTTCAGCTGGTAGAAATGTATTACCTCAACTATACAGGTATTCTACTTTGGCTGTGGATTGTTTTCTAATTAATGAATGACATCTTTACAGGGATAAACTGCAGGTAGACGGGGATCTGAAAAATTCAAGGCAGGGATATTTTCCCATTGTTTTAATGTAATATGAAGCCCTATGTATGAGGAGCCTCCAAAAGACAGATGTCACAGTTTGTACAAAAGTGACCTCCAAAAAAGAGTTTTGATGGTATTGCATTCATAAGGCCTGCTTTCTTTATCTTTATTACTATGTTAGTGCTACAGGCGGCCACACTTTATTACGATGCAATATTTACAAAGACAAATTTTTTCAGGAGCTGCAAATACACACACACACACACACACACACACACACACACATAGAAAGGACCTCAAAGGTATATTCAGACAATTGAAATTAAAACGTCTGGAGAACGGGAGGAACAGTTAGTATTCACCATGTGGCTTCCTACTGTCAAGACAGCTCACTCACAACATATATAGTCATTCACCAACTGGAATTAAATACGTGTGAACCTGCATACATTTGCCTGCAGTTAGGCGTGTCTGTGTATCTGTGTGTCTGTGTGACTGCGTGTCTGTGTGTCTGCGTGTCTGCGTGACTGCGTGACTGCGTGTCTGCGTGACTGCGTGTCTGCGTGTCTGTGTCCGATCTAAGAGAGAGACAGAAAGAAAAAGATACAAAAACACAGAGAAAGAAACAGGGAGACAGAGAGATAGATGGATAGACAGACAGGCAGACAGACAGACAGATTGAGTTACACAAAGAGAGAGAAAGACAGGGAGAGGAAAGAGTTCTGTTCGGCTACAGATTTTTTTTTATGTGGCTATAGAAAAAAATGGCATGACTAAATCTAATTTGTTCTTTATCAAGCCATTTGCTGTCATCTGTCTCTGACTCGAGTCCCCGGTGCTCAGTGGGGAGGCAGCAGTCTCCTCACCCACCCCCGGCTGGGCCATGAAAGACCAGCAGTCCATAATTGAAAGTCCCGAATTGGCCACTCCTTGCGTGCCAAGGAAAACAGAGTTATTTGCTGTTCTTCACGGTGAGACAGTCCTTATTGCTCCACAGAGGAAGAGTAGAGGGAGTTTACACGGCAAAGAGGGGCATGAATAACCAGATAAAGGCTCAAAGAGAAAGGGAGGTGGAAAGAAACAGCTACAGGATACCGTCAGATGAAAGAGTGGAAGGGGTCCAGACAGATACACACAGAGGCAATGAGGTGGAACAGAGGGGAACAATATCATACGAGTCCGAGAGAGACGCAGGGATGGCGTGAGGGAGCGAGAGACAAAACTGTAGGGCGAAACAGAGGGAAGGAGGAGAGAGAGATGTAGAGAGGTTGAGGGAGGGTTAACAGCAGTGCACCAAGTCCAGAGTCATAGACCTCATTAAAAACAGAAACACACTTGTTCTATCTCAGCTTTTACTCCAATTAAAACTGACAATGTACCTTTGGAGGGCATGTAGCAGTTTAACTGTGTAACCATTACATTACCCAGTGTTTTCTAAATGCAGCTCTACTGAGTGTGTGTGTGTGTGTGTGTGAGTGTGTGTGTGTGTGTGTGTGTGTGTGTATGTGTGTGTGTGTGTGTGATTGTTTGTGTGTGTGTGTCTACTGCTGGGATAGGGTTAACCTGCATGGACTGCTGTTGCGCATTAGTCAAGAAATGCCTGAGCTATTCTCAAACTTTAACAAAAGGGACGTTGTTCGTATTGCTTGTATTGTATGAGTCAAATGTTCTGAATAAATTCATTATGTTTGGCTCCCTGTTAGCTGTTTCTTCAGTAAAGAGAGGGAGAACACATGAAACAGTTTATTTTACATTGAATGACATTAGCCACACAATGTCATGAACATGACTAACCAAGTGCAGCCGTTCTCAGTGACCTGCAATACAGGAGATTCATTTCCTACCTGTTATGTGACCAGCATCATACAGTCTAACCTCAGTTAGACCTTTGTTTCAAAACACAAAACAAAGTGCTCCATTGAGTATAATATGGGAAACACATAATTTACACAGATATAATTTAAGAGTAAGAATTTTTATATAAAATGATCTAATTTCAATGTAACTCAAACAGGCTAAAAGTCAAGGCATTTTTATAAAACAGCTGTTCATCAGCAAATTATCATAACACACATTTTTGTGTTATTTTGACCTCATAGTGTGGAAGCAATGTTAAAAAACTGGGAAATATTAGAAGTCCAATTTATGATTTTACAGATCAATTTCCTCTCTATCAAAGTTCTACAGCTACAATGTGGTGTCAGGATAACTCCAGAACTACCTTTCCGACAACAAACGACATGAACCATCCCAGTTCAGTTTCTATGCACAAAACGGGATGAAGACATTCCTGGTAAGATGTCTTGTTCATGGCAACATCTAATGAAGACAGTATATTGCTTTGACTTCTAGAAATGCAGTATATACTGCTCTTAGATACAATTAATAATTAGATACACATAAACAAACTCATAAAACTACTTGGATTCTCTGGAACAGCACTCCAGGTGGAATGCTCTCATCTCACTGACAGGCAGGAATTTGTTGAAATCGGCAATTATGAATCCAACCCTGTGACAAGTACTCAACAAGTCTGTTCTGTAGACTCTCCTGTTTCCAGATGCGGTGCCCTCTAGAATTATTGAGCCACATAGCTAATGTAAATCAACATTATAACTGAGGTAAAAAGTCTAAATGAAACAAAAATTTCTTAATAAAATAATACATATTTGTTCTTAAAAACATGTCTCTATTATTGGCCCCCATGCATTTAGTTAAATTTGCACCTTCCCGTTGCCAGGATAACAGCACTTGATGGAATTAAATTATAGTGGCACCCAGGAGAGATTCTACACATTGCGATCTCTTGACATTCATTGTACCTTTCGATCGCTAACTCACCTAATGCTATGTTTTGTAGACCGCCTATGGCTAGCATCTTGAGTTTCATCTTGCTCAACCGCTAGACGCTAAGTGCAAGCTCTGAGCCAATCAGAAAACCAATCAGAAGAAACCTTCAGTAAAGGTCAACGAGAGTGAGAACAGATGGTACTTTCCGGTGCACCATATTTAGGTAGCTAGAAACATCTGGCATGGCGACAGTGGACACTTTCTCTACAAGACAGGCTATAAGCTAATTACTACGTGTCCTTAAAGGTCATGCTTGTAATGAGCAGTGCATCTATGTATCAATCTGATGCAACACTTTTCCCATTATTTTATTCCAACATAAAAAATGTGAGATAGTTAATTGATTATAGTTGATTAAATCTCAACGAGCTGTACCTGCAACATGATAACTTCTAATGCAGCCCTATCCAGATATGACATAGATTCAGATGAAGACAGAACGCTGCACCAAACTGATTGATTGTTTGTACCACTGCCCGCAGCACTTCTGGATACCCGCCTAGGTAGATACATTGCTGAACATTTATTAACATTATGCCTTACATAAAGGATGGAAGCAACAAACCTCCACACTGACAGAGACCAGCAGGAGAATGCAGGTAGAATTCCACAGAGTCACAACAAGACAACACTGTACTGTAAGAATTTATGGCATTTTGTTCAGGTGTCATGGATCGTAACTACAGTAGCAAACTAGCTACTTTATAAAACAATTACTGTGTAGTTCTACTGGGCTAAACAAAATAGTGACAGACATAAACGAGTGTAGCTGGCTAGCTAATGCTACACATGCAGAATACACTCAGCTGTCACTTTAGTAGGTACATCTGCTCGTTAATACAAATAGCTAAACAAGAAATAATGTGGCGACTACAGGCAGCGGGAATAGCAACCACCCCCTTTAAAAAATTCGATATCCACTGTATGTACACAGATGAGAAAAAACATTAGGACCACTCACATCTGATGCGAATAACATTGCTCTTCTCCTAACATGGGCACATGTAAACTGGGTTGACTGGATGGTAAATGAACTGTTACCATGATCAGTTCTCATAGTCAACGTGTTGTCCGAGGAGGGACAAACCACAAACCTGCCACAGGGTATTGGGCACCCGATGCTCATCGGTGCGCAAGGGCAACGCGGGCTATCTCGTCTGGTCCGAGCCGACAGAAGGTCTGCTGTGGCACAAGTCACAGAAAATGTTAATGATGGTTTCCCGGGGAACACACAATGCATCACACCCTGCTGTATAGGGGTCTTTGTAGCCGCAGGCCGCTCACAGTGCCCACCCTCATCCATATCCACCATGGAAAGCAGCTATAATGGGCACGCAACCTTTGGAAATGGACTTTGGAACAGTGGAAGAAGGTCATCTGGTCCGATGAGTCCTGTTATCTTTTACTTCACATGGATGGTAGTGTACATACGCGTCGTTTAACCAGGGGAGTGATGATCTCGGTGTGATTGAACATCTGTGGGATGTGCTGGACCAACAAGTCTGATCCACAGCAGCTCCAGATTGCATCTTACAGGACATGAAGGATCTTCAGCTAATATCTAAGTGCCAGATACGACAGGACACCTTCAGGGGTCTTGTAGAGTCCATTCCTGGGCGGGTCGGCACGGTTTTGGCCACATTCAGAGGAACAACATCATATTAGGCAGGTGGTCATGATGTTTTGTCTCATCAGTGCATATACACATACATATACATACATACACACATAGGAGAAAATCCTGGGAAAACTATGATATGCCTCCACAATATATCACTGTAAACATAACAATGTAAATTCAATAATATAAAAAAACACAATGAAAGCACTTGTGCTGATTATAGACACTTAAAAGCAAATTTTTTTATTTCTAAAGATTGTGACGCAACTGCCATAAACCTCACACAACAGCTTGTGTTTCTTAGCTGGCAAGGGGACTGTGTTCGTGTCGACCGTGTGAAAGGCTCTCAATGCATGTAGCTAACATGAGGTTAATCCAGTGTGTTTTATGTTGGTAGGGTTCACACACACAAAAGCTGAATTTGCAGAGCTAGAGTAGTGAGCAAACCGATGGTGCAATCTAAAACAGTATTACAGCACTACTTTTGGTGTCCCCCTCAGGAATTGTTCTTGAGAGAATTTCATTAAATTGTCCTCTCCAAGGCTGAGATCAGATTTTCACCCGTGCATCCACACATACATAAAAACACACATACACCTGAAGCTAGAATTTTCAAATATCTCCTGTAAAACAATAAATGTTCAAATAGTGTGTCGAAAATGAATGAAAGTAAGCAATATACAGTGTGGTGAACCAGCCGGCTGTGTTGTAAGCATCCACTTGGGCATCGATTTCACCACGTAACATTCCACGCATGGCCGTCTGCTCGCATAACATGTTGATTTCATCATCTTTCAGATGGGATGAGTGCGTCCCATGTTATTGTGATTGGAAGGCCCTGCTGAGCTGTCTTCCAGAGGAATAGTATATCCACTTCTCTCCACGTTACCAATGACCCTGCACAGCCGTAAGAGTAAAGAATCTCACCAATGTTTGCTGCTGTATGCATTTGTCCAATATGCAAGGTATTCAACATTAACCCAATGGAAGGTATTATGAGGCTCTAGAGTTTGAATACCTTGGTAAGAACAGTTTGATTTGTGGTTGTCACTGATTTGAGCTAGGTCAACACAATATAAATCAAAGTCAAACTAACTTTGACTCCTGCCATCAGATTGACGTTGTCATCATAGAGGTTTCTAAAGCAAAATCCAGCCACTATCAAAAGAAATTGCCTAACAAAGCTGTTGATGGATATCAGTTTGCAGTGGGTTAAAATGCCATTTCTAAAGCCATTCTGGAGGTTCAACTGGGCCAAAGTCACAGTCTGAGCTATATTGTCTAGACGGAAAAAGTTTGGAAGAACGGTGAAACTTCCCAGGAGTGACCATCCTGAGAAATTCTTGCCTGTTTTGGGAAATCACCCAGGATGTTACAAAGAACCCCAATCACCAATCAGAGATCTGAAGGCCTCTCTATCCTCAGCAAAGGTCAGTGTTCATGACTGTCAGAGCAAGCTAGAAACCGTTGCTCAGTAACAATAATATAGGTTGTTTTGAGTTTAGCAAGAAATCACTTGGATGATCCAAAAAAGCACTGGATCAATGTTCTATGGACAGATGAGTGAAAAGCTGAACTTCTGGGTCATGGGCCATATTATGTCCTGAGAAAACCAAACTAATGTCTAAGCATGTGTCGTTGCCAACTGCTCAGTAAGGAAAGTAGCCATTGACTGTCCTAAAAGTGAGATGGCTGGGGGTCCCCAGCAGAGGGATGAAGACCTATGGTTTAGAATGAGACATGATGAGCTAGCCAGCTAGATGTTCAGCTAATATCCCAGACGTAAACAGTGGACAAGGTGAGTAAGTGACTGAGGCTGTGTGAGTCAAATATACTGATTCATTTTTGTGCAGTGATTTATTTTAGACAAACATTTCACATTTACATCCCGTCCTGAATGTAAGCCAGGGAGGGGTCAGCCAGTGTCGGCTTCCCGCATGTGCCATTCATTTGCAGTCTGTGGACGCTCTGACTGCGGAGGAGTGGGCTGCCTGTGAGTGCTTTGGGACGGGGGAGGGGCCCACGGCTGCACCCGTTGCTTGTTGAGAAGTATAAGAACGATACGTGCTATCACGTCAGTCTCCCGAATAACACCAGATAAAGTCACTAGATTTGTCGCTAGTCGCTTTTTTTGAAAAAGAGCCACTAGCGGGGTCTGAATACTCACTAATTATAGCGACAAATTATGGCAACACTGCAAGCATGGTGGTGGTAGTGTATTGTTTTATTGCATGTGGAATTTAACATAATTGGAGGAACCAGAAATTCGGCTTTGTATCAGAGCATGGTACAGGAGAATGTCAGTCCATAACGTTGTGAGCTAAAGTCATGCAGTAAGACAGTGATCTAAAACACACAAGCAAGTCCACATCAGAATGGTAGTAGAACAAGACATTAACTACTGAAATGGTCTATACAGCGTGCAGGCTTAAAACCCATTTAGATATTGTGTCAGGACATGAAACCCACAAACGTCACTGAGTTAAAGGAGTTCTGCATAGATGATTGGGAGATAATTCCCTCATGTGGCTGTGGGACTTTGATCGATAACTACAGAAGGGTCAGTTGCTGTCAGTGCAGCTAAAGGTGATGTATCCAGGATTTGAGTCAAAGGTGGCTATTACTTTTTCACACAAGGGTATAAAAGGTTACTGAAATCTTGTCACTTCGAAAGCTGTCAGTAGGAGTTTGAGACACACATTCCAATGGAAATTAGAGAGAAGTATTTGAAAGAGCAAGTTAGTCAAGAAAGTCATTATATAGAGCTTGTTATTTGAAAGTAGTCATAGAACAGAAATTTGAGAGTTATACAAGAGAATCATTTTGTGTTGGTTAGCAAGTTTTTTGAGAATCATAAAAATAGGGAATTTGAGAAGTAGACAACAATTATTAAGTTAGCTTGGCTAGGTTCTTGGAAAGGGCATTAAGATAACGTATTAGAGAGCAATGGTGAATGTGTATGAATGAGTGTATATTTGTAACAGAAGGCCACACTATGTTTGAACAGTCTGTGTCTGAACAAGAGTTGTGGACTCATTGGCTGGAATTGTATAGTTTTTTTATGTTATTTATGTAGTCATTATACACATTGTCAAACAATAATGGCAACAACAAGGTCTGTGTCCAGGCCTTCAACAATCGGTCTTTCTGAAAAGGTCTACACAAGAACATATTGTTAACCGTTCTTGAAGCGACTTAGATGCAAGTTGGCAAACAATAGCATCTGAAAAATATTTTGGCATTTAGAGGTCACAGGTTTGAATCCTTGGTTAACTTTTAATTAATATTTGGTTTAAATAATTATCACCTTTTAATAATAACAATAAGTTCTAACAGTGTGCATTTGAACGACCAATTTATGCTATACAACAAGTACAAAATCAAACCTAAGCTAGGGAAGAGTAATAACACAGAACACAAACACACTACGGAGGGATGAACACCGGTATTAGGCAGGAAGCAAGACGAGAGAAGTTGTGTAAGTGAATGAAAACATTGACAACTTTACAGCTTATAAGTGACAAAGTGATCAATGACATCCAACAAAGACCAAATCCCTTTCAAACCAAAATGCAATACCCCACAGTGCACAAATGATCAAAGACCAAATCAACTAAAATTGTTTCGCTAACATACTCTTCCGGACTACTGTTCACATGGTCACAGTTTAAATTCTTCCTGTTGTGGGTAATATGATTTTGTTGAACACGAAATGTCAGCCTTTCTTGATCAACACATTTTTGTTTTATTGATCATAGCCTTTTCAATGGTCTTTATTATTCATTCATCCTTACCAATATTCCGAATGCCCCCATAACAACTAAGGAAAGAGCTGGTGGCCACAAACCTCACAAAAATACAGTATGCCCCGCACTGGGCTAAATACAATACGTCCAAATCAAACCTGTCATATTGCATTTTGTCCAGCAGATGCCCTGCTGTGCAATGTGTTGGAAAGCTTTGAACAATGAAGCGTTTTTTTTAAACAAGCCTCAATGGTTCAAAAAGCCTTGGTCTCCCATCCCTACCTGTAATATTTGGTGGAGACAGGACACAGATGAAGGGAGAACAGACTTTAAGTACGGTAGCAACATTGGTATGGCCACTAATCCCGTGAGGCAAGGAGGAGCTTAAATAGGGCCAGTGAGGTAGGTGTCTGTGCGCCAAGTGAGGGAGAGTGGGGGTTGGATGTCACTGGCACAGTGCATGACATTCTTTTTAATATTACTACTACGCTTCAGTTTGAGATCTGATAACATTCTTTGCCAAACACGCTAAAATGCAACAGACCTGAGAGAGAGCAAACACCTTTTAATGGCACTGTAATACATAAAACAGAATAAATGTGTGCAGATAGGGGTGTTGCGATATACCGGTATTGACGAAAACCATGATATTTTAAAAAGGAAATACTGATATCATGTTAATAATACACATGATAATATCATATTCACTAGGTGAAACAGAAGTTTTAAAAAAAAATCTCTCTTGGTTTTGTCATATCTTATTCACGGCATTTATAGACAAACAATGCATGTGCTGAAACAAGGAGGCTGTACCGACGCACTGGCGTTGAAATCAACTTCATAGCGCCACTAAAACCCCCGGGAGAGATCCGCAACGACGTGCGGTTTTGTAGGCTATTCACAATAGCGGACTTTGTATTTCTCCAATAAATCCTCTTAGTTTTTCATTGACAAACGATGCATGTGCATTAACTACGAGTCTGGACCAATACACTGGCGTTTTCATTGCCTATTCACTAGGCAAAAATGTTTTGTATTTTTCCAAAAACTCCCCTCGGTGTTAGGCCTTGTGGATCTTTTGTTATTCAGTTCATCTGGTAGCCTTTTCACTATCCATTAACTGTAAATGTTCTTTTTGCACACTTTTATATTCTTATTTGTACAGTTATGCTTGCAGACTCTCTCCACCTCCATACATTCGTATTTTAAGTATAATTCCTTTGCCAACAAACCTCACTGAGCAAAGTTGAAGATACATTTTTGATTGACAGCATTTTCTTTCTTCCAATTTTCTATAGGTCTGACTGTTTTGATTCTATTGCATTATTTCTATTTTCACTGTAAAGCACATTGAATTGCTTCTATGTATGAAATGTGCTATATAAATAAACTTGCTTTCTTGCTAGATACTGCGATAATATCATTACCGTGAAGTCTTTTGACCATGATAATCGTGTAGTGAAAATCTGATATTGTGACAGCCCTATTTTTAATACTCATTAATAACCGTTTTTGTGAACATACTGTATAGTAAACGTGTTTAGTGCTTGGAACATTCTGGGGCATGTGATAGTTTGTACTGTGCGTTGTCCATTGCTGAGAAGAATAATGGCAGTTTAGAAGACACAGCTTGTGGGTGTGGACAGAAATAGGACTCTGGTCTAAGCTAATCGATCAAGCCAAACAGGTGATTGAAAACCAGCTGACATCCTTTGCCAATGGCCTGTTGAAATGTACAAAGTAAAGGTCACACTTTTTTTGACAAGTCTCGAAAGATTACTGACATATTTAATAGAGTACAAGTTAAATCTCTGGTATAAAAATTGTTTAAGTATCACTTATTTAGAATAAGGAAATAGAAGAATTCTACATCAGAAAACCGGAATAAGTATTACTGTAAATCTGTTGTGTTAAACGATGACAAGCACCTAATACGTATAAGATGAAATGCAGTAGAATGCATTTGATTAGATTTGACTTGATGCGATTTGAGATAAGAGTTGGTTGGGCATACCTTTAGCCTTCTAGCTGGTTGACTTCTCCACATCTTGCTCTCCTACATCTTGCACTGTCTTCCTCTCACTCTGTCTCTTGGACTGTGTCTCATTGTCTCTCTCAGTTTCTCTAGTGCCTTTTCTCTGTCTTC
>JACXGJ010004378.1:24535-45869 GCA_016801105.1 Esox niger
CACGCTCATACACACACACACACACACACACACACACACACACACACACACACACACACACGCTCATACACACACACACACACACACACACACACGTGGGCAGACTGGGACAAAAAATCGGCCCTGGCAATTTATCCACACCAGCCCACATCACTGCGCACAACGCCAACTCCCCCTTGTACGAGCCAGCAACTGATCTTGGCTGCAGTTTTCTTTGCTGGTGCCACATTTGAGTTTCCGTGAATACTGGGCACTAGCCTTAGTCCATTAACCAGCCAAAGAGCAAACATCAAACAAGCCATAAGCCATCTTTTTTTATGACAAGAATTTGACAAGCAATACACTGTATCATCGCAAGTCTTTCAATGCTGCATTCTTAGATTGGGTAGATAGGGTAAGGTCATGGTTCAAAATCAGGGGAATACTGAGCTCTCCCAAAGAGGTTCCGTTGGCATCAAGAACTGGCAGCAAAGTTTTGAAAAAACTTTAATCTAGTAATACTGCCTAGATGAGAGTCGCTCTGTCCCTGACCAAGACAGTTAACATTAACTGCTCCTCCAGCCCCAGGATGTCACTGTAAATAAGACTAGGTTCTTAATCAACTTGCCTGGTTAAAATGAAAATGTAATGTAATTGTAAAATGAAAACACTTTTAATTTCTTCTTAACCATTGATATACTTGTTTTTTCCAAGTTCATTTGAGAAATTACGAGCAGTTAAATGGTCATGCATTACTTCCTGTTTCTCCTGGTTATGGAAAGGAGTTGACACACACACGCCAAACGTCCTTATTCATCTTTTAACATGGGGAAGGTCAGAGAACACCCAAAGGAAAAAGATAGCTAAAAATGTTAAGGACAGTTTCTTGGCTAGACACACCAGAGGCTAGGATAGTAATGCAGAAAATAATGTAATACCCCAGTGAAATATGGTGGTGGATGTGTGATGTTGTGGGTAAATTTTTCTTTCCAATGTCCTGGGAATCTTGTTTGGATACATGGCATAATGGAGATATTAGACCAAAATTGGGCTGCAACAGCTGAAACTAGGTCATCATTAAATGTTTGAGCAAGATAATGATCAGAAGCATTCTAACAGAACCACACAGAAATCTCTCACTAACCACAGATTCAAGCTTTGCAATGGCTACCCAGTGCCCTGACTTAAATCCCACTGAAAACCCGTGGCACAAGTTGAAGTAGATAGTCCACAAGCAAAGACAGGATTCTGAAGGATCTGGAGAGATTCTTCATGGATTGTACAGTACATTGCCTTTATGTGTTTTTCTGCCTCATCAAACATTATAGAAGACTTAGTGTTGTTATCTTGGCAAGGGGAGGGTGAACTAAGTACTACATTCAGGATTCCAATCATCGTGGCATGTTTTTGGAGAAGTAATGATTAACCTTTTTTGCTTATCTTTTCTGAAGGGTGGCAATTACTCCAGATTGCACTGCATTAATTAACAGGCCCATTGACCACTGCCAATGTATATTTCTTTGTATGCATATTTCGATTTGTATTTCAACCCGCACACCCAATAAAAGAATATTCAGACAATCTGGCATTTGCCAGAATTGCCACCTGCCCAAACACAAACACAGACGCACAAACACATTCACGGACACAAGCACAAACACAAATACACAAACATACTTCTAAATTTAAAAAAATGTCACTGCTTTTTCTCTTCTAAGATCAACTTTAAATGTGCAATATACTTTTTTCAAAGTGTCAATATAGCAAAGAAAACAATCTGTGTCTGGCAGGCAAGCAGTTTCATACGGCCCAGCTGTGTTCAAGACACTTCTATGGCCACAAAATGGCTCTTTGAACGAGGATGAGACGACTTGTCTCCAATCTAGTTTCAAATCCTTTCCCCCTGTCTGATGCAAGGCAGATGCAGTGGCTTTCCCCCTCAAAGGATCACCATTTTTATGCTTTTAACACACCAGAAATTGTGCAAGAAAAAAATTGCCTAGTTTCCATGTTGCTATGGTAGCCACACGAAAGAGTAATGATCATTTGTAGGTTGGGTTCTGTAGACCACCAAGTCAAATAAACGAATACTTTCTCGGCATCCCAGGTGTTTTTGTCTCCCCCACTCCCTTTCAGGCCTGTACATTTTTTCTTACTCCTCCTTCATTTTTATAACCCTTCAGAAGATACATATTCTTACCCTAAACCGTCCATATCCTGAATGTACCTGGAACTTTAAACTCTGGGAATGTCCGTGTGCAGAAAATTCTCTAAGGCAAAACGTTGAGTAATTTTGCCATGGTTGCCATGGTGACTGCGGGGCAGATTTAGCACCCATCCACACCCTGTGTCTTTTCTAAGATGCCAGATCTGTGATATTTACATTAAGAGTTATTGTTGCATGTTGCTATTTATAATGGGGCATACAGTAGAAGGCGCTGTAGATAGTCCCAGTGTTTCTTGTATAATGTTAAGTGCGGAGTGAATGAGTGAGGGATGGTGAGAGAGTTTTGAGAGGGTGAGTGAGAAAAGAGAGACAGAGGTTTATGGGATACATTGAAGATGGATTACGCTCAGTTCAGTTGAGTTCAGTATTTGACATTCAAATGCCAACGTCCCTACACTTGGTTCAGGTTATATATACTGTGTCTAATATACTTGCAATAAACTGATGATGGAATTTATTTATTTCTATACTTAACATTTTGATCTTTGAATGTCATTTAAAGCATGTATATACAGGGCCATGGAGAGGGACAGAAGGCTATAAATCCTGAAACAACGGCACAACAGGTTTATATCAGGCTCATGCAAGGCTACTAATTGGCTCAGTGCAGAATAGCTTTGCTCGGACTGTCTTTCAGTATTCGTGTGTTCATAGAAGTGCGCACACATATATTTTTTGTCTATAATAACATTATATCATCAATCTGGCCTGAAAAGCTCCCTTAGTTTACAGCGGAGACGTATAAATCCTCTCTCTGGCGTATTCCAAATGCCTTGACAGAGAATAGAGTGCACCAATTTTCCTACAAACAAAAGGAACTATGCTGTCAGGCATTGTCTCTCTAACAGGCCCCTCATTGCACATTGGCTTATTGACCCAGCGGTGGAGGCTAAGCTACAGACTGTCTACACAGAGCCCAAGGAAACTCTTTCAGGTCTCTAGGGTACCACTTTTCCTATTAAAGGACTACCATCTCATTCTCTCCTTGGCCCAATGGCCCAGCAATACAGAGTAATGTGATAAAGGAGCTAGAGTGGTCACTGTAACTTCACTAAAGGACTGATCCATCCACTTATCACAGACATACAGCACCAGGAGGCAAGGCCCTGCTGGCAGAGAGGAGGTGAAGGATTACGCTGTGATCAGCAACTCGAGGTTTGGCAGAAATTCTATTTCAATGGTTTATCTGCTTTGGGAGCCAATGTTCTGAACATGCAACAAGGCAAAAATTACAAAACATTTTTGAAAAAACTCCAGTTGATTTTACATCGCTTGCATGAGAATCTTGACTCAATGATTAAAGGCCTCTTATTCAAATTATTTTACAATTTAATGTAAAATGAAAACGTTGGCTTTAAAACATACCTAGCTATTTAGTAGCCATAAAAAAGGAGAATAATTTTCCTGTTATTGTTATTTTTTGTGGTTCTATTTGAAATTCTTTACAATTTGAGAACAAAGTGTAAATAAAACTTTTAATAAAGTACCACTATCTATCCTATTTTGAATTTTGAACTCTAACTACAGATGGAAATTCCCTTGCTTAGGCAAATGTCATGTAAACAGTTTAATTTATTTAATAAATCATGACCCTGTATCAGTAAAATTCAAACCTACAACATTCTGTTCTCTATCTGTTCAACAAATCAGTTGTTACAACAAGTACAGCTCCCAAAAAAGTCAAAAAGGAATGTTTTTAGTGAGGAACAGAAGTGGTAAAATTAAGAGACTACTGCAAATTGAACGCTTCTGTTCCTCACTGAAAACTATCCTTTTCAACTTTTTTGGAAAGGAAAGAAAAAGGTGCAGTGGTCTCCTATTTTTTTCCGGAGCTGTATAATGTTGCTCATTTGACTCTCCTATCACTTATTCGACAGGATTAGTTATTAATAGTAATCCCGTTTATTAAGTTGGCTCGAATGTCACTTGTTGAATAAATGTCATTGGTTAAATAATAACAAAAACATGAATTTACCCAAATGAAGAGTTCAACATAACAAGGAATTTCTGACAGGCAGGTCAGACATAGACATAGCACCATGACGTAAGGCCATTTGTTATACAGACAAAGCTGCTATATTCTTCTCTTTTTAGGTTCCCTTTCAAAGGAACCAAGCACTTAAGATCAAATTAACAAAAGGTTCGAGTTTTGTTGATGCTGAGAACAGAATGCCTTGTTTATGAATGTTTGGAGTTTTCTTGTGCGTTTAATGCAACGTTTTATTCATGTTGCACCATTCACAGAAAATTGTAGAGAAGTTGTATCCAAAATATATCCAACATAACCATAAGGCAATCGAATTCTCACCAGACGTAATGAAGAAACGCAGTATCCTTCTATGAACGTTATGTGCTAGCTGGGTAGGACAACTAGGTCTAACCAAGCTCAGAAAAATATGCTTCTCTGAACGTTATGTGCTAGTTTGGGGGTATAAGAAAACAACGATTTGCCCTGCAGTTAAAATCAAATTAGGGAAATTAGATCCTATTTTGAGGAGTGCGCAGTGGACAGCTTGGGAAACTCCCATTGGCTTGTAGTCACCATGGAGAGGGCGTCAGTGCGCGCAGTCCATATATAACCCACGGTTAGAACCGAGTAATCTGAGTCACAACTATTGTATTCCTTTGTTGCACGTTTACTCTGCATGAATATAAAGTAGGGTTGGTAAACCATGTGATGTGAATTACGGAAAGTATTGATCGACACAGGCAGACGCAGGTTAGGGAAGTTGAAATATTTTCTGTTTCTATCCGGAGTTCAGGAGAAGAGCGAGGGCAGTATTTCAGAGCAACGGTGAGTTCCACCAGTTCCAGTGATTCAACAGGTCCTTGGTTCGTTTCGGCTTGTAGCCTTACGTATATTTCAAATAAATGACTGTCGCTCTTTGTATCTACCTGTGCACTCTACGGAGAATAGTGGCTGCTCCGGTAAAAGCTAATGGTAATTAAAATAAACAACAAATAAAGAAGTTGTTCTGTTTTCAGGGACCGTCCCGTCAATATCTAGGTATGTTTTCTTTAAAAGTTCGTCAACGGAGATTTATAATTGGCTACCATCTTTAAATAATTGTTACAATGTCTCGAGGATTATGGAAAAAAATGCTTTTTTTAAATTAGATGTACAAATGTATCTTTGGAGATAAAATTTAGATTTGCAATAGACAGAATATGCAGGGCAGTTTCTTTTATTGAAAATGCGCACTTATAACTGGAAGTATTTTCGGAAAATGAACATTTAGAACTAATAATTGTTTATATTCAACTCTCTCTTTTAAAAGCTGTTTGTTCAAAGACCTTGATCAGTAAGTTATTAAAAATAAAAATACAGATTAATTGTACAATTACTTTTATTTCGTGCCGGATTTTATCAATCGTATGTTACCGTGTTCTCACTTCAGATAAACTGTATTTATATACTTTATAGTAGCCTATAAAGCGCTCCGAATTCAATACTTACTTAAATAAAGACAGCAACGCGTCTGGACTGTTAGATCGACTTATATTTTTCGTTTTGGTGGAGTTGCTATGGAAGCTCGGATATTTTACCAGGCGCTGGGTGCGTTTCATTCAACTAGCTATTTCTCCTCACCTGATTTTGTTGATCACTTAGATTTTAGAAGACTGGCAATAGCCCACTTTCCCACATTTTCCCTTATTACCTGACTCCTCCGCAATCTGTACTCACAGATTTAATTGCATGTTGATTCAAACAGACATAACTTCCTATTTGTGACTGTATGACAACACTGTCCGTCCTTCTGTTTGCAGCTAACTAGCTACAAGCATGTGGCTCCTAGAGAAGTTCCGTGGCTCTAATAACAGTGACTCTGCATCAGGGGGAGACAAACAGCAGAACCAGACGTGTCCCGTCTCTGTCTACACCAACATCATCACCCCCGACAAGATCCCTGACTTCTTTATCCCCCCCAAACTGATCTGCTGCCCGCTAGAAGCAGAGCCCGCAACCCCCGAACACCACCCCCGCTCAACCCTGCACCCCTCTGACTCTGAGCAAACCATTTGCAGCCAGACCCAGGGTGGCTACACACGGAACCCGTGCAGTCCGCGCCTGCTCTCACACCTGGCCGCAGACACCCGAAGCCTCCTGAGGGCTGCTAACCGTCACATCATCCAGATAGAGAGTGCGGATGAACCGGGGAGTGGGACGGGCGATGAGGACGACACCAACACCAACGCTGACCCGCAGTCCCAGACGGCCATGTCGCTGCCGTACGTCCCCAAGGCCCAAACCTCGTACGGTTTCTCCACGCTGGTGGAGAGCCCCCACACGCGCCGCAAGGAGTCCCTGTTCCACAGCGACCCCAGCAGCCCCCACACCTCCCCAGGTTCCCAGAGACGCCCCCAAGGAGGGAACCACCTGACCCCTTCTGACCCCAACCCCTACCGCTACTTCAGCGGGGGTGAGAGCGACACGTGCTCCTCGGCGGAGTCCTCCCCCTTTACCTCCCCCCTTCTCACCCGCTCGGCCTCCCTTCTCCGATCGATCACGCAGGAAACTCAGGCCAAGGTAAAACAATGAATGCATTTGTCCCACAGTGTGGTGCTACTACGTACTCTATTCTCAACCCTTCTGTTGCGGATTGTATCTCCCCTTCAGGTGTCTCGTGCCAAGCGTACCCTGGCGCGCCACAGCTCCCTCTCCACAGATGAGTGCAGCTCGGCCGATAACAGCCCCAACCTGCAGCGTCGCTTGCGCTGCCCTCCTTCCCCTGCTTTCCGCGGACGCCGGGGAATCGGCTCGGGGGGGGCGAGCTCGGACCTGGTTCAGCGAGAGCATTCGGTCAACCTCCACAAGGGGGGCACGCTGAGGCTCAGCACTCACTACGACGCAGAGGCCGCCAGGCTGAGGGTCCGAGTGCTCGCCGCCGAGGACCTGTACGACAAACAGACGGACGTGAAGAGCATCAACTGCTGCGTGTCTCTGTACCTAAACCCGGGCAAGCAGCAGAAGCAGAGAAGCACCATCATCAAGAATAGCAGGAACCCGGTGTTCAACGAGGACTTCTTCTTTGATGCGCTGCCAGCCACCCAGGTCAAGAGTCTGGCCATGAAGATGAAGGTGGTGAACAAAGGGACCAGTCTGAAGAGAGATGTGCTGCTGGGAGAGAAGGAGGTGCTGCTCAGTGAGCTGCTCCCAGGCTTCTAGAAACTTGTCTCCATCCAAAATGGCTACTTTTCAGCCATACAAAGTTGATTTACATTTCTGGATGAATAAAAATATCATACTATGTGTTATTGTCAAAGTAGCTGTGCTTAAGCATGAAGACATTCTCTCCAGTAATGGAAATCAGACTGTGCCTCAGACCTCGTCAGAAAATGCTTTTAATGCTACGTAACAGCAATGAGTTCACTACGAGGTAACTAGGTGTTGAACTAAGCCTTTATACTTAACCCTGTACAAGCCTGGTTTCCTTTATTTGGTTGGCTCTCCTGTCGGACTAAAACATGGATAAATAGTTAAGTTTGTTTGGCCTGACTAGTTTCCTCCCTTAATAGGGTGGCATCTAACCTAATAGTTAGAGTGCTGGGCCACTACCCAAAAGGTTGATGTAAATGTCAGAACTGACAACGGGATGTTTTATTTTGTGCCCTGAGCAAGAAATGTATTCCTAATTGCTCCTATGCATCTCTTTAGATAAAAGCATATGCTAAATTACTTAACTGTAAATGTGATTTATCTGACACAGAATCAGTTATTGTGGACCTCAAAGCCAGTTCTAATCCATTTTTCATTTAAATCCTCCAGTCAGAGACTTATATAGACCTGGTACACCAGGTGGGCGCAATTAAGGATGAGGTAGAGCAGAAAACCAGCAGGCTCTGGACCTCGTAAGGTAATAGTTTAGTACCCCTGTACTAGGTGGAACTGTTGCACTACAGGCATACATACATACATACTGGAGTGACTCCTATCCAACCCAGAGGTGCTCTTTAGTAAAAGAAGTG
The DNA here is from genome assembly GCA_016801105.1 of Esox niger. Lineage (NCBI taxonomy): Eukaryota > Metazoa > Chordata > Actinopteri > Esociformes > Esocidae > Esox > Esox niger. Next base: position 32,709 of record JACXGJ010004378.1, read on the forward strand.
CATCCCTTAGAACCAGTTGGATTGGTTACCTTGGAGACCAGCATGTGACAAATCAGTGTAGCAGATTAGAGTGAGCTGTGTGTGTTTGAACATGTGTGTGTACGTCACCAGAATGTAATTTCTGAAAAGAAAAGTTTCTTGGAGGTTCCTTCAGGGGTTCTTCACACTGAACCTGTGAGGAACCCCTACAAGATCTTCCAAAAACAATTTTATAGAGGTCTTTGACCCTTTTAATGGTTCTGCAAATAACAATATGGAGTACATACTGGAGTATATTTTTAAGCGGGTAGGTTGTTTATAAAGTTCTTTGAGCAACAATTAAAATGGTTCTTTACAATATCCTTTGACGATATTCCTTGTAGATATTGTATTGCATTTCCATATGTAAAGGATACTCCAGGAACCATTTCTTTAAAGAGTGAGGACTAGATTGGATCACTATTGTACCTATTGACAACAGTGGTAAAGCTATGTTTTTCCTGGTAAATCTCCTTCTTTATGTTGTAATGCAGAATTGTCACCTATGTCTTTATTCACTTGATGTATATTCTATTATACAATACATGTAGCTCGGTTACATATCAGTAGTGATGGGACAAGAGTGAGGTGTTTACAGTATAATTTGTAATTATTCAGTATTTTATGATGGTGTTACCTTTGCATGCTCTTTGTTCTTTAATAGACATGAGGTCTGGAAATGGAAGACTGTTTCTTTTTTATGACTGCAGAATCCGAATCCCATGTTTACGTAATTTATTATGTGAATGCCTGGTATTTCTATGACTTGCCTATTAAACAGCTTGAACTAATTGGATTCAGGGATACTGAAGGGTCATTCTACAGTTGCAGTGGTAAATGTTATGCCTCAGAGGCACCGTGGAAAAACACTTTAAAATGAATGAAAAAAACAAATAAAGTTTCCGCTTAATATCCAGTTAATTCATGCGAAAACGTAAGTAGGTCAGCCCTGCAATACCTACGTACCTTTGTAGGCATTGTACAAACTATTGGGGGCTAGAAAATTGTCTTGTCTCAGTGGTGATGTGTATTCAATTTTGGGAGGATTTTGAGATAGCTATCGAGAACCTTATTACCTAATAATGTTGCACACTGCATTGTTTCTCAGGGCTTTCAAGCAGCCATTTCAATATACCATTGTCATTCCCTTCTTACCAGCTCTCATTTCAAGGAGTTTAATAGCAGGTATTAAGGGCCCATCAGGGAGAGATATGAGAGATCTTTGCTTATTATAGTACCCCAAATAGCTGAAAGATTGAACCAGGAGAACGAGGGCTTTCATTTGTTAAACTCAATGAAATTAAAAATCTGCATGGGAATGGCTTAGTAATTGTCACCGCCTCTTCATCTCTCGGTCTCTCTAGCTTGCCCTTCTCTCTTCTGTTTCTCTTTACCACCTGTGACAGTCAACTACCTTAACTACCAGTTGATGTTCTTCATACCCGTGTTGGTTCAAATTGACTAATTTCAGTGAAGAATCTGGACTACACTTCTCCTTGAAAATGTAGACATATCATGAGAGTTATCCTGCTCAGATGTTTTTGGACTGATATAGTTCGACAATGAGATCCCTCTGATGCTTCGGAAGCTCTCTGCGGACCTTGGCTTTTGCTCTGAGATGCAACTAAGAACATTTCTGGAAAATCTTACTAGAACAGCTGAACTTTATCAGTGATTAATCAGAGTCATTTTAAATGATGGCTGGTGTGTATTGACTTCTCTTTAACATGAGTTTGAATGTGATTGGTTAATTCTGAACACAGCCACATCCCCAGGTATGAGTGTGTGCACACTTATGCAACCAGGTTATTTTAAGGTTTTAATTTTTTCCCTTCAAAGACTTCAGTTAGTTTTTCAATTGACTTGTTTGCATTATAGGTCACAATAAGAATGGAAAATGTTCTGACATGATTTATCTTTGTCTCATTCTTTTACATCACAAAAACATGGCATTTTAACAGGGGTGTGTAGAATTGTTATAGCCACTGTATAGGGTTAAAGACGCATACACATGGGCAGTGAAGTCTAAGGATTGACGCTGTTGCTGTGAACAAGGTGTAAAAAGCCTTGTTTACAACAAATGCATTGCATTACGTCAGAAGTCTCATTGTCAACTGAGCAGTTCGCAAAGGTATATTGGCTAAACCGGACCAGACTCTGGTGCATTTGGGGTACCGCATGCATCCAATATTGTCAACTCTTGTATATTTATATTATATGAGGTGCAACTGGGCGTTCATAAAAAACACAAACGTGTAGGCCAACAGCTAGAAGCCTCCTAATTGTTTCAAAAACGAATTGCCAGCGCTATACATCCCACTTTCCAACAAATAACCGCGAGCTCCCAGTCAAGCAAATGTGGGCCTAAAGGATTGTCTGATTGGTTAATAAACCCAGGTTGTTCAAGGTCAAAGGCGGGTCTAAGAGAGTAGGCCAGTTAGGCTGCTTCAATGTCACAAAATATAATGGATCGTAACAAACCGGAAGAGGTGCCGAAAAAGTTGAAGAGGACAGTAGTGATGTTGTAATCGAGGTAGGAAAAGAGTTTTTGAAAAATATTCTAGCCACATAGTTCACATAGCACTAGCCTTTTTTAAATTACATTGTGTAGACAAAATAAAACGTAAGTATCTAACTAGACAATTGGGCAGCGCTTTATGTCAAACGTAAGTCATCGTGTTTAGTAAGGTGACCATATTTATTACATGAAAACCGGGGAGATTTCCAATTCCGCGGTCAATATATAATTAAAATATCCAATGTAATTATCTATGAATTTAAAAGGCGGTTTCATGTATTTAATTTTATAGACACACTGAGAAAACAACTACATTACAGAAACACTACAGACAAGACAGAACTGTCCGATCTGAACAGCCATACAATGGTCCTGTTGTCTGGGTAGAAAAATAGCAGAAGAGAACATAAGCAAAAGTATATTGAAATATTGAGATCAGTAACTACATTATCAGAATCACCTTTATTTGCCAGGTATGGTGGTGTAGGCAAAAATTGTTGTTTGGCTGCGCATGAGCAAGTGTGTGGGCCCAAATACTAAATACCGAAAAACACCCAGACCTCTTTTGTTTAAATGTGACCAAAAACTAAAAAAAATCCCTTGACAAAAAATACTTTTATCATGCAGAGACCATAGGGAGTGTAGCAATAGTTTACAATACAACCGCTGACAACCCACAGCCTTTCCGTGTATGGCCATGCAAAAGAGATATGAAACAAATAATAATGTAATATACATATTACTTATAGGCCACATATTCTGAAAGGAAAGTAGGAACCAAGAGAGAACGAGATTACAGAAACCAAAAACAGAGCAATATAAAGGACAGAAATGATACTGTAGGGATAATTGATGTATCCATCCAACAGCCTAACCACATTGAATCAAAATGTCGGATCCAATGTAATCAATAAGATTACATGACGATTCCTGCACATTTTTGAGTGGCCTTTTATTGTGGACAGCCTAAGGCACACTTGTGCAATACTCCTGCTGTCTGATCAGCATCGTGATATGCCACACTGGTGAGGTGGATGGATTATCTCAGCAAAGGAAAAGTGCTCACTAACACAGATTTAGAATGATTTGGGAACAATATTTGAGAGAAATATGCCTTTTGTGTAAACAGAGAAAGTCTTAGATATTTGAGTTCAGCTCATGATTAATGGAGGCAAAAACAAAAGTGTTGCATTTATAATTTTGTTCAGTGTATATAGTTTATTGGAGCAGAGGGCATACGATGCTGGAATGAATAAGTAATTTTTGTGCAGGTGTAATGATATATACAGTATATATACAGTATGAACAACACTGAATTACAGGATGACAAACATTTTTTAATAAGAAGTAGTCAGGTGGGTGTTATGGTCAGAGTTACTGGGTAGTTATACAGGGATTGTGCTTGGCACTAATAGTCTGAAGTTGACTGTTCATAAGAGTGATGACCTGTGGATAAAAAACACCTGTTCCTGTGTCTGTTGCTCTGTAGCGCCTACGGGAGGGGCTGAGGGGAGGGGCTGGAAAAGGTTGTATCCAGGGTGTGATGGATCTGCAGTGATGTTTCCTGCCCATTTACAGACTCTGATTTTGTTTAAGACCTGGATGGAGGGCAGGTTGGCAACAGTGATTTTTTCTGCAGTTCTGAGTGTTCGTTGTAGTCTGTTTCAAGTTTTGTGGCAGATCCAAACCAAACAGTGATGGACGTGCAGAGAACAGACTGGATGATGGCTGTGTAAAAGTGGATAAGTAGCTCCTTGGACAGGTTAAGTGTCTTAAGCTGGCACAGGAAGTACATCCTCTGCTGGTCCTTTTTAATGATGGCATCTGTGTTGGGCTCCCACTATAGCTCCTGGGAGATAGAGGATCCCAGAAACCTGAAGGCTTCCGCTACAGACACAGGGCTGCTCCTGAAGTCCAAAGTCATCTCCACAGTGTTGAGCATGTTAAGCACCTGGTTGTTCTGACCACACCAGAGAACTAGCTTTTCAACCTCCTATCTGTAGGCAGACTTGTCACCACACCGGATGAGGCCGATGACCGTAGTGTCGTCTGCGAACGTCAGTAGTTTGACAGATGAGTCTCTTGAGGTGCAGTTGTTGGTGTAGAGGCAGAAGAGCAGTGGGGAGGGCACACACCCCTGGGGGGTGCCGGTACAGATTGTTTGGGTGCTGGATGTGATTTTCCCCAGCCTCACCTGCTGACTCCTGGTTGTCAGGAAGTTTGTGATCCACTGACAGGTGGAGGCTGGCGCAGTGAGCTGGATGAGTTTGGTACGGAGGTTGTCTGGGATGATGGTGTTGAATGCCGAGCTGAAGTCCGCAAACAGGATCCTTACATATGTCCCTGGAGAGTCAAGGTGTTTCAGGATGTAGTGCAGTACCATGTTGACAGCATTGTCCACAGACCTGTTAACCCGGAAGGAAAACTGCAGAAAGTCTAGCATGGGGCCTGTGATGTCCTTCAGGTGGGCAAACACTAATCTTTCAAAGCATTTCATGACCACGAATGTGAGGGTGACAGGTCTGTAGTCATTTAATCCAGTGACAGAGGGTTTTTTGGGGACCGGGATAATTGTGGAGAGTTTGAACAGCTCCAGAGATCTGTTGAAGATCTGTGTATAGATCGGGGCCAATTGTTCAGCAGAAACTTTCAGGCAAGATGGTGACACCGCGTCTGGGCCAGGAGCCTTCTTGGACTTCTGCCTCTGAAAGAGCTGCTTCTGATTATAAACCAACCTAGTCTGTATGTTTCTCAGCAGAATGTATTTTCTTTTGGATTGCTTGCATCACTCTTCTTATGCTTACATTTGTCTTCTACAATCTTTCTCCTCTTCGCTCATCTTCTCTTTCTTTGCTTCTCTTTACCTTTCCATCTGATTCTTCAGCACTTTACTTTCTTTGCTCTTTTGACTCCCTTAATGTTTCCTCCTCACTCTCTCCTTCCTCCAATCTTCCTCCTTCCTCCAACCATTTCATCAAACAGCTAATGGCAGATTGTGTAAGTGAAGTACCTCATTCAATTATTAATAGAAACATTTCAACATGGTTCAGTCAGTTACTGTTTGAGTGAGAAAGCGAACACTACATAGTGTAGGGAATCTTTGTACCTTCTAAATCCCCAAATATTTTCTAAATCAAAAGCTTTGCTGTTTTTGTATTGCCATAGCTGTAATTCAGCTAAAATCCACCAGGTGGGAGCAAATTCACGATAGTCATTTAATTATACTATACGGGAATACTCATTCTCTTTCACAGGCAACTTGTAACATTGAAAGCTTGAGTTCACAATAGTGAACACAAGTTAGCAGTGTTGACCTTTTCATAATGATATGCTTGAAAGAATGTTATATTCAATTTCTGAAAATGTTAAGTGTAAGCAAGGAATTTGTCAAGCATGTAGCATAACCTGTTTTACAATAAACCTTTTAGGCTAAATTATAAAATTATACTGAGTAAATCTTAATTTAATGTGAAACTGCAAACATTACATTGCAGCATACTTTCTTTAGTCAGTGTATCAGCATGTTGGTAGGAGAGTTCCATATACTACCTGAAGCAGTGTTTGGTGCATTTAGGGAGAGCCCTGGATCGCATGCTTTAATTGTGATAGTTAAAATAATATTGTCAAACTTGCTTCACAATTACTGTAGCTAGCAATTGGTATTGGTTTTGGAATTGGTTAGATCATGATGACCCTCCTGGGGATCTCAAACATTAGATTTATTTGATATATCTAAGAGCTTGCATCAACTTGTCAATCTATTGTCGACTGACTAAATCAAGCTCTTGGCTGCTTGATTCAAGAGAGTTAGTTCAGGGCTACAACTAAATTGTGGGACAGCTGGAAGTCCCCTGGAATGGTCTTAGTATCAATGTGCTTGATCATTTAGCCAGCTTGTTACATTGATATTTTAGCCAGGCTTGCCAAGATGTGTTTAATTGGTAGACATTCAAGAAACTCACCATTGCATCGTTTTTGTGAAAACATTTAGATCAAGTTTTTCACAAGATAAATCTTGCCCATTACGATTTAAGTTGGGAGATATGCACTATATTTAGATAGCCCCATAATAATACTGTCAATGAACATCCAACATTAACTCTATTTGTTTAGTAAAAAATACCTGCAACTACAAACACTCACCTCAAGGTGTCACTCCAGACCCACCAGATGTTGTACCTACTATGCACAGGCTTTTATTTGGAAAGAACTCTCTTCCATCACCATGAAACCGGCCAAATGGCAAAGTGCAAACAAAACAGTGTTCTCCCCTACTCAATAACTGGTTTCATCAAGGATATTACTCTCTATTCTACTTTTGGAGAGTTTAGAAATCTGTTTCATCTGTTGGCTTTACTTGTTTAAAAAATATGCAGACTTATAAAAAATATATAAATATATTGAATTGGTTTTAAAAATGAGTAGAGAAGGCAGGGTTAGGATGTCACGTTTCTTTCAAACACATTTCCGTGCACCATCACTCTCCTTAATTATCTTTGTCATTATCCAAAAATGAGACAAAAGAATGGAGAAGAGAGGATGCCAGAGATGAGGACACATTTCTCAGTTTCACCAGCCTGCTACAGGATTGATAGTGCTATGAAATCTCCTAGACCACTCAACCAGCTACTGGTTTAAGGGTCACAGGGAGAAGCAGAAGAATTTGAGAAAATTCATGATAAACTTTTACAGTAACTGTGACCCTGTTCTGGTCACAGAGAAAAAATATCCATAGCCTACTGTTGACTAGGTACCTAGTGAATTATCAAAAAAATGGGTATTCCTTTCCGATGTTAGTTTGGTTGTATCTCTGTCAAGTCCTCTCAGATAAGGTAGACATTGTCGGAAATATAGCCTTCTATTGGACAATCCAGTCCCAATCCTGTCCAACTTAATATATTTCACACAACAACATTAGACTTAAAGGAAACTAGGTGACAATTAATAAAAATGATATGGAATCATTTCATGGTTTTGTTTTCGACAAATATCTTAGAAAATATGACAATGACTGGCATTTGTCAAAAAATTGATCATATCAGGTTTTGTACAGATAGGTTATTTGGTGCCAAAGAAACTAGCATTTTAACGTTCATCCACCCTTTACCAAAATCAACACAGTAGTGTCCGAATAAAAGCTTATGATACACAACTATGTATGTGTTGAGTCTGTTCCTCAGTCCTATCACACATTTCATTTTTTTAACAATTTTTTTATCCAATATACAAAGAAAATACATAAAACGTAAATGGACATACTGATCACAGGTGCAGTTTATGAAAACCTCCTGCAGGTGTCGCTAAAAAACTAATTATTCTCCAACAATTCCAACCCCTCCTTCCACCAAACCAGAGCGTAAAGAGGTGCCATTGGGAATTGGGACAGAACGAGGCTGTGCTTGTTTCCAGCTGAGTGCGTCCTCTATCCCTCTCGGTACTAGTGTGTGTGTGTGTGTGTATGTGTGTGTGTGCGTGCGTGTCTCAGTGTTTGTGTGTTGTCACTCTTCTCAAACCTACACCCTGCTCAGCATGGCCAGATTTACGCAGAGTGAAAGCAGAAGGCATCAGCAGCATCAGCCCCAGCCGACTCATCCCGCCCCCGTCAACCTGCTCCTCCAGCAACCGCTCCTACTGATCCCTCATCAGCATCAGCCTGCGCACAACCCGGTTCCGAAGCCTGTGAACGGACCCGAAACCGCCTCAATGCATACGGACGGCGGCGCCATGAAAGACCAGGACGCTATCAAGCTCTTCATTGGACAGATACCACGGAACCTGGAGGAAAAAGACCTGAAACCTCTGTTTGAGCAGTTTGGGAAAATCCACGAATTATCTGTTCTGAAGGACCGATACACTGGCATGCATAAAGGTAACGTTTTATGTTGCCTCTGTTTCCTGGTTACAGATGGTCGTTACGTAGTAATTACTGTAATTATCGTTCATTTGAAATGTTGTAGTGAGTCCACGTTTGTTCCTTTTTGTGATAGTATTTCTCCTCATCCAATTGTCTCTTGTGTTGGTCCAGCCTACGCACCTTGTTGGCTCCCATTGAATTCCTATATGACTTGCAGAATAAGATGGCATGTAGGCTTTTGGCGCTATTTGTGCGACTGTTATTTCACCATATAAATTCCCTATCTGATATATTTGTGTAAACATGAACTGGCAACATTTAGGGTCCTGTCACCATGTTGATTTCCTATATTTTAGCAAGTAGGACTAAATATGTTGTGTGGATTACAAGTATGTTGCGTACCGGCTTATCACAGCTTTTCAATACTTTTATTCTTGCCCTAATTATTAGATATGTATGTGTACAGATGGCCACTGTTATATTGTCCCTATATATTGCCATGTGTCGTGATGTATGTTTTTTATTTTTTTATTATGGCAAATCATCAAATGGATCATAATAATTATTTTAACATTTTACCCTCGGATTCGTATTTGCATCATATTGCTTAAGCTACACATTCATGATCAACAGGACAAGGCTTATGCTGCTCTCATTGGCCACTTGGCCTTTCCTTCTCCAATAAAGCTGTGTGTGTGTGCGTGCGTGCGTGCGTGCGTGCGTGCGTGCGTGCGTGCGTGCGTGCGTGCGTGCGTGCGTGCGTGCGTGCGTGTACGTGTGTGTGTACGTGTGTGTGTGTGTGAGAGAGAGAACGAGTGGTAAATGAGCGAGTGTGCATTCATATGTGTGCCAATGTGTGTATGTGTGACTAACCCTTGTTGGTCTGACTTACAGGTTGTGCGTTTCTTACCTACTGCGCCCGGGAGTCTGCCATCAAAGCCCAGAATGCATTGCATGAGCAAAAAACCCTACCTGGGGTGAGTACACGGCCTGAATGCGGCCTGGGTTTCAGAAAAAGAGATATGGTGAAAGCTTTTTCCCAAAGATATCTGGCAGAGAGATGCCGATTCTGTTGAGGAAGAATGGAACAGAAAGGAGAGAGAGAGAGCAGTACTGTACAAACAGCAGTGAACAGAGCCATGTAGACAGCTTGAGGCTGTTCACTCACTGAGAGGGCTGAGCATGGAGGGAGCTCGAGAAAGACAGAGGAAGGAGAAGAGAGAGGGGAGGGGACGTGGTGACAGTTTTAGGATTGGGGGGAGGGAAACTGAAGAGGGAGGCAGGGAGAAACCGAGAGAAAGCAAATGAAAAAGAATGAAGGGAATGGCGGATAGAGGGAGAAAAGGGATGGGAAGAGGTTGAAGGGGCTACAGGGTACATATGCCCGATGGTGTGTTGGCTAGGGAGGGGTGTATGATACCAGACGTATGCACTCTCCACCACACGCAGGTGTAGCACATCACAGGGAAGGGCTTTGGGAGGTTTTTTTGTGCTCCATTGCAGGCCTTGGTGACCCAGAATATGCATTTATCGGATTGGTAGGTTATTCCTTTTGATATGTGTGCTGGTATTGTGTGTGTGTGTGCTTCTGTGTATGTTTTGTGTTGACGCCTGATTTGGGTGCGTTTGTCGACCCGGTGGTTCATGTTTTGTTGTGTACGTGCCAGTTTTTGTTTGTGTGCGCATGTGTGTGTGTGTGTGCGTGTGTGTTTATGGGGCTTTTTTGGTTGTAGGTCAACGCCATGTGGCATCAGAGCGGAGTGCAGCCTACTGTTACGTAACACTCTGCTAATTCTGCTCCTCTGTTTCCCAGTTCACTACCCAAACCCAGGGAGAACAAGATGAAGGGGAGAGAGAAGGAGTGAGGAGTGAGGGGGAGGGAGGGAGGGAGGGAGGAGGGAGAGAGCTCACTCACTTCAGATTTAAGATACATACCCTACATACAAGAGAAGTTAGATTGTGTCACATCAAACACTACAATAAGGTCAACCCCCAAAACTGTGTGAGATGGCCAGAATAACAGCTTGCTCTACTCACGCCCACTAACCCATATCGAAGCCATTCCCCTTACACATGCCTCTCCCTATCTCTTTATCTCTCCCTCTCTCCATGTCTTCCCCTCTTTCCTGCCTGTCTCCACAGCCACCCCATTCTCTCTCTTCCCTCTCCCCCTCTTACACCCCCTTCACTCTCTCCCCTCTCCCCCTCTTACACTCCACTCTCTCCCCTTCCCTACCCCTCTGCCCCTCTCAGTCCGCTGTCTCCCGTTCTCTCTTCCGTTTCCCCCTGTCTCTGGCTCCCTCTTTCCATTTCCTGTCTACCCCTCAGTATCTCTCACTCTATTTTTATCTTTCTCTCACCCTCTGTTCTCACAGCTAAAGGTTTTCACTTCATTCTAATCTCCTTTCTCACCCCACTCTTTCTCTCGAAACCTAGCTCTCCTCCCTTGCTAGTGTTTGCGTGTGTGTGTTCGTGTGCTCTAATTGCCGTTTCTCTTTCTCTCTCATCCTTTTCATTCTCTCTCATCCTTCTCTCCTTTCAGTGGAGGAGTGACAGCTTCATCAGAAATAATTGGCTGCTTGCACTGTGCAGCTGCATGTCTCTCCACCTCCCCTCTCTCTCTCATCCCTCATTTCTGATCTTTTATTCATCTGCGATGTTGTAATGCAAAATTAATTAGGCTTAATAATAGATTTGGTGGGGTATAGGTTAGACAGACAGACTGACGTTAAAGCGAGTGTTTAGTGGGACGATTGGCATCCAGGTTTAGCGAATGATTAATAAAAAACAGGGAAGTGGTTTGAAAATATATATTTTTTGGGTGGCTTAGAGAGACACGACAGGAGGTATAATTTCAAAGAGCATATTCAAGGTTTACAGTTAAGATTAACCCATACCTAGCATGCAAAGACACACACACATTCATTTTAACACCCTGTCATCCGAAATTCTATTTCTGTGTCTTACCGGATGTTTGTGTGTAGTTGAGATATTGTTTGTATTGTGTTGTGGACTAGGCCGTGACATTTCTGGCTCACATTGATGGATTCACAACCTGAGCCAGGCCACTAGGCTGTGGCTGAGCCCCATGAGCAGTGTCACTGTGATTTACGCTCCCTTTGCAACTTGTGTGCCCATTAATCCAGTGCACTGAAACAGATTAAACAGGACTTAGTGTTCCACTTGGGGATCCTTACTTTGACGGAATCTCTCTCAAAAGACACAGGCAATGATATGGGGATATACTGTGTGAACGTCTCTTATGTTCTACATTGCATTTGGGAAGCCCTTCACTACTTTCACATTGCGTTACGTTACAGCCTCATAGTAAAATGAATACATTGATTTGTTTCTCGTCAATCTAAGCAGAATGCCCAATAATGATTTTAGATTTTATTTTGCAAATTGCTTATCAGATCAAACTTGCATTTACATAAGTATTCAGACCCTTTGCTAAGCCACTTGAAATTCAGATGCATTTTTCTATATAAAGGAAAGTTGCAAGTGTCCCCAAACTTTTGAACGGTATTGTAACTGAAATACAAATATTTTATTTACACTGTTACGCCGTTCAAAAGTTTGGGGTCACTTCGAAATTTCCTTGTTTTTGAAAGAAAAGCAAATAATTTGTCCTTTAAAATAACATCAAATTGATCAGAAGTACAGTATAGACATTGTTAATGTTGTAGATGACTATTGTTGCTGTAAAAAGCTGATTTTAAACAAAATATCTACATAGGCCAATGTCCTTCTTTAGACTAGATGAGGATCTGGTGCTTTAGCGATTCTGGGTTCAATTACAGGTTAAAAATGCCCAGAAACAAATAACTTTCTTCTGAAACTCATCAGTCTATTCTTGTTTTGTAGGCTATTCCATGTGAGAAATTGCCAAGAAACTGAAGATCTGGTACAATACTCCCTTCATAGAACAGTGCAAACTGGCTCTAACCAGAATAGAAAGGGCAGTGGGAGGCTCCAGTACACAACTCAGCAAGAGGACAAATACATTAGAATGCCTAGATTGAGAAACAGATGCCTCACAGGTCCTCAACTGGCAGCTTCACTAAATAGAACCCGCAAAACACCAGACTCAATGTCAACAGTGAAGGGGTGACTCCAGGATAATAATAATAATAATATTTATGTAGCGCTTTTCAGGGACCCAAAGATGCTGTAAAAAGTTACATGGAACAGAAAACAAACAGAAACAGAAGAAATACTATGAGAAAAAAATGAAGATTGAGAGTGTGGGATATGGCATGGCTATGTGTAGGTGATTTTGAACAGATGAGTCTTGAGGCATTGCTGGAAAATGGGGATAGTCTCAGTGTCACAGATGGTGTTGGGAGAGAGTTCCAGAGACGAGGAGCAACCCTTGAGAAGGCCCTTTCACCAAAACCTTTGAGCTTGGACTTGGGGATTGTGAGGTGGCCTGCAGTACTTAAAGGGACTGTGTGTGTGTGTTGGTTGATATGGAAGAAGGTCAGAGAGGTAGGTAGGGGCAATATTGTTTAGAGCTTTATATGTCAATAGGAGGATCTTGTAGTTGATGTGTTGGGACATAGGAAGCCAGTGTAACTCACAGAGGATAGGGGTGATATGCTGTCGGTACTTGGTGTAACTCACAGAGGATAGGGGTGATATGCTGTCGGTACTTGGTGTAACTCACAGAGGATAGGGGTGATATGCTGTCGGTACTTGGTGTAACTCACAGAGGATAGGGGTGATATGCTGTCGGTACTTGGTGTAACTCACAGAGGATAGGGGTGAT
>JACXGJ010004379.1:0-45742 GCA_016801105.1 Esox niger
GCTAACCGGAGCCGGCTAACCGGAGCCGGCTAACCGGAGCCGGCTAACCGGAGCCGGCTAACCGGAGCCGGCTAACCGGAGCCGGCTAACCGGAGCCGGCTAACCGGAGCCGGCTAATTGCCTACCCTTACAGTGTTTCAACTGCAAAGTTCCTAAACAATACAATTACAACATTAAATGATATTAATCATGAGGATATTGTCAGGAGTGTTTTCGAAAAAATAAACTGTTACAAATTCTTTTTTTTCAAAGAAAATAACCACCATCATCATAACCACCATCGATGGCGAAAGTACAGACGAGCAGCAGGCAGAGTAGTCGGGACAGGCGAGGGATCGTAATTCCGGCGGTGAACAGACATACAGGCAGGGCTCAGGCAGAATAGTCGGGAACGGGCGATAGGTCGTTATACGGGAAGTCTGGTCGAGGAGAGTGCGAGATGTGATATGCCTGCATAAACCATTGATCCGGCAGGGAAGAAGTGGCAGGGAGGTGCATATATATGGTAGGTGATGAGGAGAGTAGGAACAGGTGCGTGAGTGGTGATCGGGAACAGGTGTGGGAACAAGTGCGCGTCTGTAGCTCAGGAGCGTGACACTAGTCATAGTTAGAAATAACTAAGCTTTTCCAACCCTCTACGTCTCCACTTTAACATGCAAGTGTCGACATTTCTGGGTATATTTGTACATTACCGTCCTGAAAATTAGTTCTACCATAGTAAGAGTCCTTTAACATACAGCTCTGGAAATGATTTACCACTTCTAATTTCTCTTATATCAGCATCTCTGCATGTATGGCAGCCATTCCATTCCAGTGTCCATTAACTACCAACACAGGCACAACTCATTTTACTTAATGAAGTACTGACTAGGTCATTACCTGAACCAGATCTAATTTAAGGAAAAGTCTTAAAAAACACTGCTGTGGTCATTACTATCATCTTGCAATAGGACCAGCTGGATGGGAAAACCAGTGCTAGTACCTCAAAGTTTTTTTAAATAAAAAAACAACTATTCAGCAAGACAAAAGAGTTGAATATAAAAGCTTTGAGAGATGAAAAGAATGGTTCGATTCTGGCTTTACTGGCAGAGGGATACAGCGAGCATCAGGTTGCTTCCATCCTGAAAATTTCAAAGACAACGGTTCATAAGAACAAGGTCAAGCAACAGACATTGGAGACAACAAAGCCACAGACTGGCAGAGGGCAAAAACGACTGTCCGCAGACGGAGATGATATTTGAGATGATATATAAAGTCACCCAACAGCAATGTGACAGACTGGTGGAGAGCATGCCTATAGGCATGCAATCTGTGATAAAACATCTGGGTTATTCCACCAAAAATAGATGTTTTAACTCTTCCTGAGTTAAAATATTAGTATTTTGTTGTTGAAAAATGTATATGAATTTTTCTTTGCATTATTTGAGGTCTGAAAAGAAAGCATATTTTTGGGTTATTTTGATCGGTTGTTATTTTCTACAAATAAATAATCAAAATTATCATATTCTAACTGAGAATTTTTGAGTAATTTTGTCAGTAGTTTATAGAATAAAACAAGTGTTCATTTTACTGAAATACATACTTATGAATAGTAAAACCAGAGAAACTGAACATTTTGCAGTGATCTCTCAATTCTTCCAGAGCTGTATGTTGACAAAAAGGGATGACATTGGCATTCCCATTGAACTTGACCCCAACTTATTACCAAAACCCACCAACAGAGGGAGCCAGGAGAACAATATTTTTTCTATTGCTCTTGCTTTCTTTGCATAACAATGAAGTGATACTACAGAACCTTTTTTTATTTTCGAAACTTTTACTCCTGCTACATATGTAACAAAACAGTATAACAAGTGAACATTTAGTCCTACTTAATTCTATAACATCCTTTTAAAAATGATAAATAAAACTATGATACAGTATAACACAAAAAAATGAAATACACTGCAGTCTATAATGGGAAATCAAGAAAAAACAAATGTGACAAATACACTCAATATCAATGATTTTGCTTAAATGAACTTTAATCAGAATTCACATCTTATCAATGTTGTTTATAACACCACATCACCACCTGGGGGCGTCTGGTCAGAAACCATATAAAGAGAAAGGTGTTCAGTCACAGCCTGAGCTCATTGATAAGCTTGGAGGACAATTTGGTGTTGGATGATTAACTGTAGCAATTAAAGAATACAAATGCACACTACAGTTCAAACGTTTGGGCTCATTTAGAAATGTCTTTATTGAAAGACAAGAAATAATGTTGTTCATTATAATAACATCAAACTTATCAGTAATACAGTGTAGACTTTGTTAAAGTTGTAAATGACTATTGTAGTTGGAAAAAGCTGATTTTCAAAGGAATATCTACATAGGCGTACAGAGGCCCATTATCTGCATCCAACACTACTGTGTCAGTCCTCTTGCTACTTTGAGCATGTAATCTAACCCATATACGCTGTTGCTGAAGACAATTAACTAGTCTAAAAAAGCCTGATTTATTGCTTCTTCAATCAGCAAAACAGTTTTTAGCGTTGCTACCATAATCACAAAAGAGTTTTTCCAATGATCAATAAGCCTTTAAACACAATGTGCCATTGGAATACTGGAGTGGTGGTTGCTGATAATGGACCTCTGTACGATTTGTGTCACCTCACTGAAATCAGCAGCCTAAGCTTTAAGCTCAGCATGGATGTTGCCTTTAATATAAGACAGCTGGTTAGAAAATGTACGTACGGTGACTGTGGAATGGACATCATCGAATAATGTATCCATTAGGACTGTTCCTGTGTTGGTAAGGGCATAGGAGTGAGCTTCATATTGGAGAAAACACCTTCAAAATGTAATGTAGTATAATTATTGTGTGTGGGGGGGATTTATCTGCATCTAACATTGGGGGAGACATGCCCCATACCCCTCTGCTCCTACGCCCTAGTGTGTTGATAAACTTGTCAATGTTATCTGATGAATCCTAAACTAAAGTGAACAATGACGTGCCTCAGATCCTCCTTCCACGTACCACCAAACCCCCAACTAAACCTTTATGACACATTTTAGGAGTGTCATTCAAAGGTCCCTACACTTGGTTTAAACCTAAGGTGGTGTAATTAGATCAATGGTGCAGAATTTAGTTTAGTCCCAGGGTTTGATGTATTGATTGATTTTAACTGTAAATAACTTTACAAAGAAAAGTAAAACAAAGAAACTCAATTGTTGGCAATGGAAATTTAAGACATTTACATGAAAAGGGGTTTGCCATTGATCAAATTTCAGGGAATTGACTGAGGGTCAATGAAAAAAATTACATTCTATGAATAAAAAATATTTTATCCCTTTATAGAGGAAACAGCAGTACAATTGCTAAAAAAAACTTTTAAAAGAACGAGCTGATGGTACTCTTTACAGAAAGATGTGCATTTTTCTGGAATCCATTAGCTGTTAATTTCATGGAATGTCAGAAGGATAACCTAATCCAGTGGTTCCCAACCAGGGAAACTTTCCCTCTCCACAGGGGGTACTTGAAAACACTCACACCATAGGCTTACTAGTGAAATTAACAATTAACATGAGGGGGTACTTCAGGGGTACTCTAAGCAGTGCAAAATCTTTTGGGGGGTACAGAAATTGCTGAAGGTTAGGGGCCAATGAACTAATCCAACATTCACTCCACCAGGGGGCGTCATAAATCACTTTCCATTCATTGAGAAATGAAATTATGCCTTCTCTGCCTAGTAATGCCACTCAGTACAATGTTGTTATATAATTTTTTGTGGATAGTTGTTATCATTATTAAATTGTTAACATGTGTTATTGCAATAAACATTATGAGACATTGGTCATATTATAATATCAAAGAGAGAATAGACCTTACTAGGTGAATATTTCATCTTGACAAAGTATATGTCTGTGTTTACTCTATGTTAGGGGATATTTACACTGACTTTTTTTTCAAATATGTTACCTACAATTGGGCAAAATATGATAATAGTTATGTGACATTCAGGTGTGTGATATGATCAGGTGTTAAACTGAATGAGACCCAGCAGGAGCTTTTGGAATTAGACCTTGAGGGAGCTGAGCTCTCGTACTTTCCCTGACCGGCAGTTGAACATTTTTTATACAACTGGAAAGTAGAAAGTAGGGATCCCCCAAATCCAAAAATAACCATTGGCTATGATGTGGCCTTTATTCCCACAAACAATGCGTTGCCTATTAGGGATGATTCAACAGTAGACATTGAAATCACGTCACTGGATGAATTCTTTATTTCATTCAAAAAATGTTCTCACGCAGATGAGAATTGCGTCTATCATTTCAATAATCTTTGAAGTCTTTCGAGCAGATTGGTTCATGGTTCATTTCTGTGTGGAACATTCCCCCGCCCTCCCGTGACGTCATGGATAGTTTATATAGCTGAGGAATTTTCTGCCGGGACATGTCAGATGGATACGAGTTGGTTAAGAATAGGACGCTGGTGTTAGGATCGATCGTTGTTTCAGAATACTTCTTTTTGGATGAATGGATACCTCGCGTTTTACTACCTCTCAACGTATTTCATGTTTCACGATGAATCCGGATATATTCAAACCTTGTACAGAAAGTGGACACGTTATTCCACCTCCTCCTGCAAATAAACCAAATAGGACTAAATCTGAACAAATCAAACCTGAACTCGCCCAGGTGGTGACCGATTCCAAGACAGGAAAATCTTACAGCAAAGGAAAGCTTCTGGGAAAGGTATACTATTCGATACACTTGATCTGAAAGATGTATATCTCCAATCTATAATTACTTTGGTGACTAATCTAATGGTAGTCAGAAAAGCCTAATGGTAGTCAGAATATAATTACGTTATTGCTGCAAATTTACAATATCGTAACTTCAATTGGTCTATTAATTCACGATTTTTATCTTCTACAAGTTACAAATGTAAATGTTCGAGTGGAACGTTTTTACCTCGTGCTGGGTATGACTAACTCCCAGTGTCATTCATTTTCTATCACCGGGAGTGTAGCGAGGTGTGCCCCTCGTGCGCATTTATCTATAGGACACTATCAGGCCAAATATCAAGGTATAATCTCGACTGGGTTTAATTTAAGATTACATTTGACAATCTGGTTTCGTAAATCTTTCGGGGAACATTTTATTATTCATCCCGCTATAAAACAGCATGTTTTTCAGTTCCTTTAAAACAAATTGCTTAGTTTCATTAGAAAATCGTTTATACGCTATTTCTGTTGTATATGTAGTAGACCTAAAAAATATATCAACATATGCGCAGTGTCTGACTGTACTGCCGCATGGGAGAAAATCGTAGTTAAAGTACTGCAGTCGCATTGCCCCAATTAGAACCACTGATTTGCTATAAATATTTGTTAGTGTAATTTTACATTTTGAGTGTATTGTTCTATACACATCGACCCTTTCTGTCGATGTAGTCGTAAAATATATTGTATTGGCTAGGTCAATTCATGAGTACGCATACTAGGATATCATGTTTGAGAATGTTTGAGAATAATGTAGATTAACTTATGCCGATTTGCATTTTTATCTTTAAAGGGTGGCTTTGCCCGCTGCTATGAAATGACAGATCTTGCCAACAACAAAATGTATGCTGTGAAGGTGATACCACAGAGCAGGGTGTCAAAACCTCACCAGAGGGATAAGGTAATTAACATAAGTCAGTCTGCATATTAGAACTACTTCCCGCAAAGGGTTTGGTCCCAATTCCTACACATTCTGATAACTGTTTACCTATTGTTCATCTAACAGATAACCAATGAAATCGAGCTCCACAAAACCTTACATCACAAGCATGTGGTGAAGTTCTCCCATCATTTTGAAGATCAAGACAACATCTATATTTTTCTTGAGCTCTGCAGTAGAAAGGTGAGCTGAGCTGCATTGTTCTGAAGTGGTACTGCTTTCACTGTCATTCTGGGTGCTTTCAGAATACAAACATACACCTCACCTTGTCTTTGCAGTCCCTGGCACACATTTGGAAAGCAAGACACACGTTGACAGACCCAGAAGTGCGATACTATCTCCGGCAAATCATATCTGGACTGAAGTACCTTCATAACCGAGGAATCCTTCACAGAGATCTCAAATTGGGTATTTAGTGATTTGTTGCAGATTTTAATTTACAGCACCATTTTGCTTATTCAATTCAGCCATTTTGAAAATCCAAGTGGCAAGTTTTGAACCTGCAATTATTTGGTTGTATTTTCGTCTTATGAGTTCATGGTTAACTGGCAATTGCTTATTGGAACCTTGGGAAATCTGACCTGAAATTTTGATCTTGCAGGCAATTTCTTTGTGAATGACAACATGGAGTTGAGGTTGGGTGACTTTGGGCTTGCTGCAAAGTTGGAAACAGTTGAACAGAGGAAGAAGTGAGTGATCTTGTGGTGTGCTCTTGTTTGCTTAAGTCAATCAGAAGTGAATGTTTTTAATGCAAAACCTTCTCCTCAGAACTATCTGTGGAACACCAAACTACCTTGCTCCTGAAGTCTTAAACAGGCAAGGCCACGGAATGGAGTCGGATGTTTGGTCGCTAGGTTGTGTGATGTGAGTACATTTGGAGTTTGTCTTGTGGTGTGGGTGTAATGATGAAATTGAACAGAGGTACTCATACTTGGGCTTTACATTTTAATGATGTATAGAGCTTCACATTTTTTAAAGTAGGAACTAATGTAGTTTAGGCATATGTAACCTTCCCAAAAGGTAGAGGGTCATGTCAAGTTTAACTGCCAGTGGTGTGACTAAGCATGAATATCTTTTTCAACTAGATACACACTGATGTGCGGTAACCCTCCCTTTGAAACCCTTGACCTGAAGGAGACATACAAGTGCATCAAGGAAGTAAAATACAACCTGCCATCGACCCTGTCTCCAGCTGCTCAGAAGCTCATCTCTGGCATTCTGCAGAAGAACCCTAGTGACCGCCTCACACTAGACCAAATTCTCAACCATCAGTTCTTTACCAAAGTATGTAGCCTAGGTCCTGGAATTAAACTAAATTTAGTGTCAATTCCAATTGTTTTTGTTTTATTAATTATATAAAATTATGGTTCCCTCTGCCTTATTTTCCATTTTGAACATCCTATTGCTTTATTCTTAAGATGTTTATTTAATACAATTGGAGGTCTCAGCCTGTCACGTGATTGTTAATTCTTAGAAGCTGCTGTTAATAACCATGCACCTGCTGACTAGAGCGGATCATGGTGTTGAATTTGCTGGTAGTCCATTAGTGTTAACCTAGCATTGCCTGACCAGCATCCTTTTCATTTTAGGCTTTCACCCCTGACAAACTTCCTCCCAGCAGCTGTGTGATGGTGCCAGAGCTCAATCCACCTAGCCCTGCCAAGAGATTCTTCACAAAGATGGCCAAGAATCTCTTTGGCAAGAAAAAGTCCAAAGGTAAGAGTTGTGGTTAGTCGCGGTAGACTTTTGAGAGACTGCACGCTAGAAGGTGCAAACCTTGAATCAGGGTTTAATTCAGAGGTTTTTTTGTTTGCTTTCTTATAGTGGAGAAGAACAACTGTGAAGAGCGCGAAAGCATCTCCAAGCTTGTATCTGGAATCGTCAAATGTTCCATTAATCGCCAGATGAGCTATAAAACAGTTGGTGCTGATGAGGTATTTATGATTTTGTCAAGATATATTTTTGGCTTCACAAAAACCTTTGTATTCTGAAATATGCGGCAGATGGTTTAAGAGGTTAGTCAAAGTGATCGGGGGGGGCACAAGAGTAGCTCATGCAGGCTTAAGGTTTGTGATTCACATTCGCTTCTGGTGCTAAATGTAAGTAAAGCAGGATATGCAAATGAAAAACATTCTCTTCCACCGCTTCATGACCTCTGCAGGTCTCCTTTCCACATGCTCTGCGTTTAGCTTGTGTTCTTTGCTGTTTGGGTCAGATTTAAAATTCTTGGGGAAGTACAACTGGCCCTTTGTTTTCCCAAAGCTCATGAAAGCCACTTCCTGTTTTAGGCACCCTCTCCAACCGTCTGCCAGCAAGTTAGCTCTGGTCCACTGGACACACCAGCTGAGGAGGAGTCAGGGAAGTCTGCAGCGTCGCGCTCTTTTAAAGGCACGGTGGCCAGCAGCACAGAACGTAAGTCGCTGTTCCCGGGATGCTGCGTTAATGCCAGTCTGCGGTTCTACTGAACGTACTCAATACTCCTGAACGTGGGTTTGCCAAAAATTACGGCGCCCTGAAGGATCATGGTCTTTTAATTGTCTACCGGCACGAGGCTGTCATTCACTTTTTCCCCATCTAAAATGTTTCTGTTGATGTGGTGTGAGGGTGTGGCTTGTTTTATTAGTTCATGGCCCTGACAAGTGGTTGAGTCAGTCTGTGTCACAACTATTTCAACTGAACCTCTCCTTTCTCTCCAGCATGTGAAGACGGCCTCACCCCTGCTGCTGTCGCTGAGTCAGCTATGAAAGTCCTCAACAGCTGTTTGTCTGCCATGCCTGCAGGTGAGCTTTTGGCTTGTTTGCAAGCTGTTCCTGCACTTCATTACCCAGATGTTATTTGAAACAACGTCATACTGTACTCTTCTTACTGGGCCTTTTCTAAATGAGTGTCTTACATTCCAGCTACAGGAAACCCTCCATGTCTCTCCCGGCCCAAATCCTTTATCTGGGTCACTAAGTGGGTTGACTATTCCAACAAATATGGCTTTGGCTACCAACTCTCCAACCAGAACATTGGGGTGCTTTTCAATGATGGGACTCACTTGAGCCTCTGTGATCAGCGCAAGTAAGAGCCTAAAATGATATTTCTGCTGGTATTTGTTAGCCTCACTTCATTGCCTTTCTGAACTGTGGTGTGTAGTGGTGTTATTGCTCATTCAAAGGTCTCAGACCCATTTCTTGCCTGTCTTTTCCCCACCCCCCATAGGACTGTGCACTACTGCTTGACGAACAACAAACACTTCACCTTCCAGGCCAGTGCTTTACCGGAGCAGCTCTGCAGTCAGAAGCAGATTGTGGAGCTGATGGCCAACTACATGGAGCAAAACCTCATGGAGGTGAGGTGTTGGGGCAAATCAGGTTTTCTAGCTGATCAGGTCAGAAGTGATTGTCATGAAGACTGTCTGTTTGGGAGTCTTAATGGAACATATCCTGCCTCTTACAGGGTGGGGACCTCCACTGTGAAGACCAGCCTCCCTCCCAGCCGCCGTTGCTTCTGCAGTGGGTTAAGACTGATCACGCTCTGGTGATGCTCTTCAACAACGGTACCCTGCAGGTATGGGCTTTCTGCTATCCGCTCGTCATAAACGCTCACCATAGATTTTTGTTTGCATTTAGAAGCACCTGCTTGGCTCCAAAGCCCCCTTGATGTATTTAACGCCTTGTGACTCACAAGATGTCTGTGCCTTTGTCTGGTGTTAATTAACTTTCCCCGTCTCTCAGGTGAATTTCTACACGGACCACACCAAGATAATTCTTTGCAAGTCCTCCGACGCTTACCTGCTGACCTACATCAGCCGCGAGCGGGTCTCCTTCACGTACCTCCTTAGCATGCTGTCAGGAATGGGCTGTTCTGCTGAGATGAGACATCGAATGCGCTACGTGGTCCAGCTGCTTCAGCACCACGCAGATTCATAATGGACCGGACGGCTCTGGAGTAAAACCGCGCCTAGGCTGACCACGGGTCTATTTCGACCATGAATGGTTCGGGATTTCGGGTGGGTGGGGGGGGGGTAAGCTGCTCCTGGATCTGTACCAAGGGGTGACTTCTCCCTGGGGCGATATCTCCTGGCTCTATCCAAATGTCACAACAGACCAAACATGCTGCGTTCGGCTTCTTCTGGGAGCAATAAAGCGGGCGGCTCTGTCATTCATTCAGGGAGTCCCTGTCTTTGGCTAGTGTCTGGCCTCCGAACTATGGTGCACATATGGCGATTTCTTTTTCTTTTAGACTGAAGCCTATGATCTGACTACAGTAATCACACTACTGGCTTGACTCACCTAATGCACACAAAGCTGACGAACCCCGTTTTCTCAGCTGTCAGACCTGGTCCCAAAGGCAGGCTGGGATCACAAGCTGCTGAGTGACAACCCTCTGTGTGGTGGGGGGGGGGGGGGGGTTGGGTGTCTTTGTTTACGCTTTGTCACTTGCCTTTTTTTAAGATGGAACTTCACTAATTGGTACACGAATTGCATATGGAGGGCGTTGGGTGCGACACAATTTGCACTTGTCTCTTTTCTTTGGATTCTCAGTCATTTTACCACTAGTTGCTGAGTTTTATTTCAGTTTTAGATATAGATACCAAAAGGTCTTTTTTAAACCTTAACTGGGTAATATTGATTTGTGTCTTCAGGAGTGAACTGGGGCACTCCAGTTGAAAACGGCTGTGCTACATTGCATTGCTGTTTGGCCAAGCGGGATAAAGTGCCTTTTTGAGGGATGTCTGTCTATTGTGCAATAACAGCTCTTTTGAATGTCAAGTTGTGGTGGTAAACAAGATGGGGGGGCGGGGGGGGGGGGGGGGGGGGGGGGGGGGGGGGGGGGGGGGGGGGGGGTGTTAATAGGCTAGGGAGGCAAATACTGTTCTACTTGGAATTGGGTAACCCAAAATGTCTGAATAGCACTACAGTGGTCTCACTACCTGGTATAAGCTTTTAGGAAGGTGGTATTATAACCATGTAATATCCAATGTGAAAAATAAGTATTGTATCATACTGTACTGTGCCCATCCCTCTTTGGTTTACATTGACATCTGCCTGGGTTGGTCCTTAAACTGTGACTCCAGCGTGCAAGTATTATACAACTTCCAGGTATTGTCTTTTAAAAAAAAAAAATCTAACATTATGAAAGCTCTCTGCTTTCAGAATAATCTATTTTTTTGGCACATAATGTCCTGTATTTATTTTATTTATATATTTTTATTTATTGTGTAATTGTATGGTCTTGACACATTGGAAATGTTCAATATGCTCACTTATGTACCTACTGTATTGGGAGACTGGGAGTTCAATAAAGTTTATGGTAATCACAATGACCATTTATTTTGTTTGGACTCATCTGAAAAGGCGGCTCAGAGTTGTGCCCTTTAAACAATGTACAAGAAACAATTTAATGTGAATTTCCTGGGAATCCTACATGGTACTCCAACCCCATGCCCAGTGGAAAGTGGTTTTGGGACATGGGAACTGCAAAGTCTTTGCTTTTGATCTTCCACAGACTGACCGGCCACTCTTGCGAACCTCATTCTGCCCCACTACTAGCTGACACCAGTTCGTAGCATGGAGTATTATCTCTTCGGTTTTACATTTGCCATATCTGACAGAACCTGCCTAAGATGGCTGCCTTGTGTTATACCTGGTCCCATCCGGACTAACACTGTTTGTGCAGCACTCTGGATCTGGTCAAGTTTAGACAGCCCTCTACTTCAGTCATATAGGTTCTTAAGCTGGACAAGTTGGTCATGGAGCAACTCTGAAACTGGCCTGACCACACAAACTGCCAAAAGAAAGTGTCTGGTCAAAGCAGCAGAGTCCTGGCTTATGGAAGGTCAGTGTGGGGTTGCTGTCTTGGGGGAGGGGGGTGCTGGTCCTTGGACTGAGAGCTGCAAAAGGGTGGAAACAGCTTTGGTGGCATTGCCTCCCAGACCCCCATTGGTCTGGTGTCTGTTGGTTAAACTGGGGAGTCTTTGGAGTGTGGGCTGCTGGGTCATCATACCGAGTAAAACCTGGAACTAAAGTGCACTGTACCTTACAAAGAAGCAGTTTTTTTCCTGGTACATTTAAGTCACTATTCTGTGTCAAAGAAATGAATCTCTACTGGGCTATTAATTTTACAGTGCTGCTCTAAAAGCCCATCTATTAGCAAGATTCTCCTATCCCACATGCAACGAATAAAAATAGACAATTGTTATGGAAATTAGACATATGAAAAGGAACACTGACTTTATTCTATGAAAAATGGCCCCTTTTACTTCATAGCGGCTTTAAATAGTATCTTTAAAGCTATTTTTAGAAGACTAAGGTCAACAAATTCCTACAAGGAACAAACAAACAATAGATTAGGGAAAATACATATTACAAAAAAAGTGGGAAGTCCATTTTCACATGTACTATGACGTCAAATGGAATGCATGTTTACTTGAAAAACAAGTTCTCTTGCATCTGTCATCCTGTATACAGTTCATACCCTTTCTGTTGCTTATCTGCTCTTCAGCACTGCCGACCATGTAGCTGTTTTCAAACAGTATCTATACCACACCCACCCAAACACAACAAATACTGCACACTCACACACTGCACACTCACATTCTCACTCCCCTCTAACCAATTACGAAGCTACAACCAACAAAGACATTCATATTCTTATAACCTTACCTTTTGAAATTCCTCTGCTGTTGTCATAGCAAATCATTTTCTTTAGCCTGAACAGTGACCTCAATCACAGGGCTTGTCTGAATTTGTTATAAAAAAACTATAAATGGATACCTTTGATATTGTAAAATGGATAATTGATTTGATGTTGGTGTTTTATTGTTGACCAAAACTCCAGTTTGGCCACCACCCTTTCAGTGTGAAACTCCTCCGTCCATACGGACTGTCTCTATCCAAAAATTACACCTCAGGGTGTGAATGGAAAACATTGTTTTTTACATAGATTCTATTCTATGTTGGGCAGCTATTCTCGTGTAGCCTGCAACTCTGTAATAAAAACAAGGATTGGTAACCATGCTAGCACATATTTAGAAACGAAGAAAAAAGACCAAAGCAGGCTCAGGTACGTAAATTATACATTGGTGTTTTTTATTAAAGAATTACACACATGTATTTATTACTTGGTGATAAGTGAAATCTAATTCAATGACTGCATTGAGACTTTGAAAAGAGGAGATTAGGCTTGGTACAGTTTTCGAGAAATTTCACTCATGACATCAGAAGGAAGAGTGTTTTTTATTTCAGACAAATCAGGAGTCTGGGCAGGTGGGGCTAAAACTATCGAGTGCTCATAAAAAATGTATTGTTTTCTCAAGTGCTACAGAAAAAGCAGCAAAGTTGGAATGGTTTTGAACTGTAGATTCTGAACAGCACTATGCCAGTACACAGAAGTTCACTGGTTCAAATAGATTCAAATAGCAGAATGACCATTTGGGCAGTGATAACTAGAGGTGTCATGCAAAATCTAGGTGTCATGTCCAGGCTTTTTAAAACATTTTGTAAACAATATGGAGGCTTGCACTTGTAAACACAGCTTATATATTAAGGTCAAATCTTTGTTTATACCCCGTTTAAAGTCCATTTACCATCTTCACGAGTATGGCCTTGCGATGATCAGGCCTGAAACATGGATAGAGCATCCGATTGTCATCAGGAAGTTGGTTAGTTGCTAGGAAACAGCTTTTCCAAAATGTGACAGGAGACTGGTTTAGTTATAAAAAAAATTCAAGGTCAAGGTTTGGCATTTTTAGATAAGACCTTTATACTGTCCGTTTTTGTGATTTTGGTACACATCCAGAGGATAAGGGGAACTTATGTTCGACAAAGGAGGATCAAGTTGGAGTAGGGAACAGTAGACATCTAAAAGTTTGGGAGGCCATTACTATTTTGGGGAATGTGTCAAGGGATGCAAATATATTTTTTTATCTGAGGTGCTGGCAGATCTGTGCAATCACAAGACAGCGGAGTTTTGTTAATATAGGAATATTATAAGGAGAATATCACAATGATTATTTCTTTAAGTTCATGCATTCTTTACATAAGAATTGACTTCACAAAGTTGGATTTCGTTTTTAGCTTTGTGACTGTATAAAATATGCACTTTGTTTGTATTGTTTTCTATCAGGTTTTAAAAGTAGTCTGATTGGGCAACAGTGAGTGCTTTTCAAAATCACACACTATTTATGTTCCAGTTTTCTGGAAGCTTGCTTTAGGGCTCTGTTAGTTTGTGTATCTCTGATTTCATGTCCTAAAACACAACCAAGCAGCTAAACTGAAGCACCAGAGGGGGATCATCACAAGTCCTCTGACACACATTGGGAGACAGAGAGGTTTACAGGAATGTGGTAATCCAAACGAAATTGCTCAATGACAATGTGACTTTAGCTTAACATATGAGACTCTAAATACGAATCCCTCTCAGTCTGTTGAGGCGGGAAATATTTTCTTAGACAAAAAAACCCCAACGCATCCATGAGAGGAATTCTCACATATGAATTCCATTGGGTCTGTCACCAGATGTTGAAACATCTGATAACAGGTCAGAGGAGAGCATACTCCAATTAACTTCCCTAACTAATATTCATATCCCCTCAAACTGTCATGGGTATGCTGTACTGTACCAGGAATATACAATACCTGACTTTTATTATTCAGGGCGGCAGAACACGTCTGAGAGCATCTGAATGGATGACTAGGGATTTTGCAAAGTCCTACATTATCATCTTCAGCTCTCTTCCTCTCTTTCAGCCAACCTCTGTACAAAGATCTAGAAAGAGCTGTCATTATCTTAACAATGAAGTGGTAGTTGAGTTATAACTGTTACGTTGGCAAGCTTAGGCATGTCAGTTCTGGAGGAATAACTAAATATCAATAGCTCAGTGTAAAATATTGTTGTTGAAATACAAACAGAGAAGTATATGACTTCTTATTGGAAGAGAAAATGTGTTTATATAGATGAAAGCAGTTTTCTGGCAGATTTGGGTAGTCTTCAAAGTAAAAAAAAATATGCAATTTTGTGTAAAACTGTTGTTTATTGGCTGTACACAGGCAGAGTAGGGTAGCTTACTTTTTAAATGTAATCAGTTAAAGTTACAAGTTACCTGTCCACATTTGTAATTAGTAACATCACTTTTGGATTACGCAAACTCAATAACATAATCTGAGAACTTTCTATTACGTTTAGGCATTAGAAGAAAAGATTATAGGATTATAACCAATAGAACACCTTTTGCGGGATCAATACATTTTACAGTTTACATAACTAACTTGGCAAAAACTGAATTATCATTTTACCTTGTGGATTATTTACAGTGCCTTTGGAAAGGGTTTCTAAACCATTGCTTTCTACTTCTATATGATTGGGCTACACCTCAACATAACACGCTAAATGTCTGTCCAATATTCAGTCACTCCAATAAATCCAATAACCCTTATTTCATAATCTCATTTAACATAACCCAGAATCTAAGGATGTGTTAGCCTATTCTGTAATTTATGTTTTATTAATGATTTTTTATTGCTTCAAAACATCAAATCAAGACATCCAATGATTGCACTACGCATGGCCTAGTGTGGAGATGAGTGGGTCGCATCAAATGCTAATCATCATCCTTTGGCAAAGTTTGTCCCAACACACCTTTTTACCTCATATTTGAGGTAAAACATAGATAGATGTTTTATCTTGAATCCGCACCATGTTACAGCCATCTGACAAATATTGCCTATTAAACATCAGGTATTGCCTATCCTTGTTCTAAAAAAGATGCGTCGATAGTAGATTACTACATCACATTTTATATGGGTCGCCTAATATTTTCAGAGACATACTCTGTTTTCACCTGCCAAAAACCGGAGAAAATTTTAAACTTGGTTATGGGCGCCCACCTTTGCATGTAGGAAAATCACACACATAACAAATGGGTCGCACAACACCTATTAGTGTTCCAAATACAATGTTTTGAAAACATTAAATAAAAAAATATTTAACTCGCAGCGTTTCATTATTATTTCGCACACGTATTCTTTTTCAATTTAAGTAATCCAATAAGTAATCATAGGCCTACATTTTTTTTATGTATCTGTAATCAGATTTCATTATTTTAGCAGGTAAAGTAATAGATTACGTTTATAGATGTTTTGTTGTCAGTTACGTGTAATTCGTTACACACAAACTCTATAGGCAACACAGTGTAACTCTCACGCGGATCTTTTTTTTTACCTTGCACGATCAGATGCCTAATATTTCATCCTTTCAATTACTGGTCAGATGCTCTAACCACTGGTTTGTGAGCCGCGACATACAAACTGATATAACACAGATTTCACCAAAGCCAGCAAGTCAAAGACCAAAGCCGGCTCAGGTACGTAAATGAAACATTTGTGTTTTTTATTTATCATTCGGTGATGAGTGAAATCTAATTCAATGACTGCATTGAGACTTTGAAAAGAGGAGATTAAGCGTGGTAGAATTTTCGAACAATTTCATTGGTGACATAAGAAGGAAGAGTTTTAGGCTCCAACTGTTTAGGTGATACTTTGTATTTATTTGAGTCATATATACGGCCTATCGGAATTAGCCTAAAGACTATAGAACTACTAGCCAGACCATATTTATACTACTAACCGGGATAATTACTCCTCTAAGACTCATCAGAGCTGAGGGTCATTTCTAGGCTTGGTCTAGTCGTGTTGGCTAACGATGTTACAATGATCTTTCTTCCTACCACCCACCAGTTATTTGGGGAATCCAAATCAATAACTTTTTGTCAGTTACTGGACATTAACATCTGACTAAGACAATCTATATTTTGGATTATTACAGTATACTTGGTTGTAACCATACACATACACTTTGCTATCAAGTACAATCATAATATCAGCCAAACCTATTGTATCTTGTATCTATTACCTAATATTATGCCTTGAATTATTGATGTTCAGATACGATTTTACATATTTTCTTCTTCCTACCCCTGGCTTTAATGGGACTTCTGTACTAATGGACAATGTACTAATTTTACAATTTACAAGCCACATTGATATATTAAAAATCCCTTTATCCAGAGCTTTCAAACATTTAGTTCAGGTGATTTGTGCAGAGACTCAAAAGATACCTATGGTCACACTTTGTTATCAGTGATTGTAAATCCTTGTCTAGGTTATGACCTCTCTACTGTAAACTGAAGGATTTGATTTCAGTCTCTATTCATCCATGCTATTTTTGGCCAGGGAGCAGACACTTTTTCTCATTTGAAAGTACCCTATCATTACAATCTGCTTGGCAAAGTACCGGAGAGCCCCTTTGGAGTGCTTGTCAGTTTTGGAAACTTACAAATATTCTGTGAGTTCCTTATAACAACACAGCATTTGTAACAAACTGTAAACTCTTTTTTACTGTGCTTCTGTATGTTTGGGGAGAAATGACAAATGCAAATTTCAATGGGTCAATTTGCATGTCTTTATAACATAGTAGACAAGAAGTATTTGACACCTGGTTTAAAACTACCCAACATGGTCAGATAAATGTTAAAGAAAATATGCACTATAAAAGTACATTATAAATAAATATATTGCTGACAAAATATTACATAGTGTATAGGACAGGGGGTGGGCAAACAAATGCCTGCGGGCCAGATGCAACTGACAAATAAAATAGGTTATACAATAGTTTTGAGGAAGAAAAACATAACTCACCAGCCCACTCTTTTACATCTGAATTTAAATTATTCAGTAATAACCATGGACCTACTGTATAAATAATTTATTTACTGCCCTTTGTTGGACTGCAAATCATTTGTGATTAACAAATTACAAAGCAAATGTAGCCCTCCATTTAATTACATAATCCTGCTGTGGCCCTGAGCCAAAAGGTTTGCCCTCCACTGGTGTTGGGTATTGTACAACTGACTGAATATGCAAGAATGTTTGTCTCAGTTAGTTAGACACTGAAAATAATCCTTGGTCCGCAACAGAATTGAATGTTTAGGACCCAAACCAAAGGCCATAAAATTAATGAATAGGAATGACATTAAAAAACAGGTCTGAAATGTTTTACTGTTTAATGTGAAGGGGCTACTAAATGAACGCGTCTTTGCAGTTCTCTCCCGGGGGTTCAAATGTTTTAATTCATTACTAGGACACATTCAAATCACTTTGCTGTAGACACAGGTAATTTACACTGATCAGCCATAACATTATGACCACAGACAGGTGAAGTGAATGACACGGATAATCTCATTTTCATGGCACCTGTCAGTGGGTGGGATATACAGTATAAAGCCGCAAGACAACATTCACTCCTCAAAGTTGATGTGTTAGAAGCTGAAAGGCCAAATAGGGCCAGATTGTGATGGCTGGACGACTGAGTCAGAGCAATCTCCAAAACTGCAGCCCTTATGGCATGTTTCTGTTCTGCAGTGGTCAGTACCCATCAAAGTGGTATATCAATGAACCTGCAACAGGGTCATGGGCGGCCAAAACTCATTGATGCATGTGGGGAGCGAAGACTGGCCCCTCTGGTCCGATCCAACAGACGAGCTACTTTAAGTAAAATAGCTGAAAAAAGTTAATGCTGGTAATGATAGAAAAGTGACAGAACTAGGGCTGTAACAATATCAGATGTTCACTACACGATTATCGTGGCCAAAATAATTCAGGGAAACGATATTATCTATAGAACATTTGAAGTCAGCTTATCTTCAGCTTTGTTTAATGTGTTTAGGGAAGAACAATTACACTTAATGGATAGTGAAAAGGCAACCAGATTAACTGATAAAAAACAGATCCACAAGGCGTAACACCTAGAGTGGTTTTAGGAAAAATACAAAACATTTTCACCTGGTGAATAGGCTACATAAAGGTGTTAATTCAAACACGAGTGTATATGTCCAGTGTATAGGTCCAGTGTATAGGTCCAGAAGCAAATGCATCGTTTGTCCATGAATGAGCTGTTTGCTGCAGAGAGGAACTGTGACATGAGTGCCTGAGAACTACTGGCGGAGGAATAGAGACACTGGCTAGAGGGCGACCAGGACCCTTTCACTGTCCTGACCGATAACAGGAACCTCAAATACATCAGGGCAGCGGGGTGCCTAAACGCCCGCCAGGCCCAGTGGACCCTCTTCTTCAAGCGTTTCCAGTTCCCCCGGCCGGGAACCAAGAATGTCAGGGCGGACGCACTCTACTGTCTACACAACCAGGGGGCCAACCTCCTTGGGGACAAACCAATTCTACTGGCCTCCTGCATCGTGGGTCCTGTCTCCTGGGACATTGACAAAGACATTCAGAAGGCAGGGAGACGGGACCCTGCACTAGCTACATGCCCCCCCCCCGGACAAGGCCTACGTGCCCGGAGATTGCCGGGCCGACTGGTGACCTGGGTGCACCCCATACCGGTGACAGGCCATTTGGGCATCAGTCGCACACTGAAGGTGCTTAAGGAGAAGTATTGCTGGTCTGGTATGGGGAGGACTGTGCAGCCGTGGACCGTGTGCTTAGTCTAAGGTGCCGTGGAGGACTCCATCGAGGAAACCACATCCTCTCCCAGTGTCTCAGTGGCCCTGGTCACACCTGGCAATACTTCCTAACTGACTTGCCATCAGCAGAGGGGGAAAACGACCATCGCCATGGTAGTGGATAGGTTCTCCAAAATGGTCAGGTTTATTCCGCTACCCGCCTCCCCTCTGCCCTCGAGGCCACTGAGGTGCTGTTTCAGCATGTTTTACATCTGTGGGGACATCCAGAGAATATCGTGACCGACAGTGGGCCCCAGTTTACATCCCGGGTCTAGAAGGACTTCATATCCAGGCTGGAGGTTGTGGTCAACCCCACATCCGGGTATCACCAACAGCCAATGGGTGGATAGAGCATACCAATCAAGAGCTGGGAAGGTTCCTCCGGTCCTACTGTATGGACCACCCAGGTGAGTGGGTGGAGAATGCTCAGAACTCCCTGTGCTATTCCTCCACAGGTTTGACCCCCTTTCAGTTGGTACTCGGTTTTCAACCGCCAGTGTGGCCCTGGGTGGAGAGCTCCAGCAACATCCAGGCCATAAAAGAGTGGTTCAGGTAGTCCAATGAGGTGTGGTCCGCTGCCCACCTTCCCCTCTGTTGGCCCTGTGTCAGGTGGAGTTGATCCTGGACTCCCAGCTGCGGTGGGGTCGGGTCCAGTCTTTGGTGGATTGTGCAGGTTAGGGCTCCGTGGAACGCAGCTGGGTCTGGGCGGTGGACATCTCTGACCCCTCCCTGACAGCTGACATCTATGCTCGCCAACCGGACTGGACTGCTCCTCGACCTAGGTGTCGTCCGGAGCGCCAGCAGGTGGCGATGTCCGGAGCCATGCCTGGGGGGGTACTGTAACGTCTGCACCGTGTGGCACAGCTGCTCCCCCTCTTCTCCAGCGTTCCACCTCTCCAGTGTACTAACCATCGGCTGGTGACTGATGGCAACACCGCTCCCCGAGGACTCACCTGTTCCCCATCACTAATTAGTTGCTTATATATGTATTTGTGTTACCATGGCACCCCACGGACTGTTGTTCGGTTTGTTCACCGTGAGGTACTGTTTTGTGAGATATTCACTATATAAGAGACTATTTGCACCATCACAAGATTGTATCATCGGTCTGGTAAGGTATACAAAATCTTTTGTTCTGAGAACAACAAAAATTCCCTCAGCACAACAAATTCAGTTGTTCTGCCCCTCAATTTGTGCTCCTGTGGACCACAAATTGCTCTACAGGTTCTATTTGTAGCAGTTCAACACACCTAGCCTATTTGGAGGGCTTGGACTGAATGCAGATGTCAAATCTCCTTTGGGAGTTTTGTGCTAACACATTCCCCCTTTAATTTTCTATTCAGGCCATCTCCACAATGAATAGTAAGTTTCAGAATAATTAATTGATTGATCCCTTCTGATGGCCCACCGGATGTTAAATGGTTTTATAACTGCACGTTAATCTGCAATGAGAAGCTGTGAAAGGCAGGAAAACATGCACATGGGAATACATTCTGTGTCTCTGTGACATTCAAAAAGCTGAAGTATGACATTATAAAGAAAGTTTTGAAGAAATCACATTCTGTTAAAGAGAATACATCTAGTTTCAGTAAATAAATCAGGAATTTGACAAAAAAATTTGAATCAAATATGTTCACAGTAAGTCATCATGTCATCCTCTATACTATAGCAACAGTGCATTCAGAAAGTATTCAGTCCCCCTCACAGGTTTTAAGATTTTGGCAAATGCTTTATTGAATAAGTAACAGAAATATCACATGTTCATATGTATTCAGTCCCTTTGCCATGACACTCGTGTCACGGTTCAGAAGAAGCCAGGACAGGCGCAGAGATATTGACAATAAACTCATGTTTTATCGCCGGGCTCAGAGACATGAAACATCACATGAGGAGCCACACAGCAACAATGACATCAAATAACAACTGACAAAACACCCTAGAGCAGGAGGTACTTAAATAGGGACTCATCAAGGGGTTAACAAGCTGCAGGGAAAACCAATTACAATAACCACACTAGACATAGAAACAGGAAAACTAGAATTAAAATACAAGGAACATAGAACTGCAGTGACCCGCACAACACAGGCTGTGACAGGCTGTTACAACTCAAAATTGAGTTCAGGTGCGTCCTGATCCCTTTCTTATTTTTACAACTTGATTGGAATCCAACTTGATTGCAATCAAATTTGTGGTAAACAAATACGATTCTCTGGTCTGATGAAACCAAGAGTCAACTCTTCAGCCTCAATGCCCGACCAATACCATCCGTATGGTGTAGCATTGGGAAGCGTAATGCAGTGGGGATGTATTTCAGCAGCAAGAACTAGGAGACAAGTCACAATAAAGAGAAAGGTGAACAGAGGAACGTGTATTTCAGTTTGTTCATTACAAATTAGCAAAAAAGTCTAAGAACCGGTTTTTGCCTGGTTGTTATGGGGTAGATTGGCGAAGTCGAAATGTGTTTAATGTGGGACATGTGGAAAACATGAAGAGGTCTGGAAACATTCCGCATGCACTTTGTCAGTTTACTTGTTGTTTTTCAGACTTTCAAACTAAACATCCTGTCAGCAATGCACAGACAACATTCAAATGTGTGCAGACTCATTACAACGTCAGCTTTAAGCTGTCACTCCGAGCCAGAGCAGATTGATTATTTCCCCTGAAATAATAATCGATTATTTCTCCTGCCAGGAAATCTAAGCTGGCACTCACTATGCAAATGACATATTTTACACACTGTAGCCCAGAGATAGCGAAGGGTGAATGGGCAGACTTAGCTGAGGCCAGAAGTGGATAGAAATTCATGCTGAGCCGTTCCTAGGGCAAACATCACACAGAAATGTTCGTCAGAACCAGTCCAGAAACCGCAGCAAGGTCACCTTGTCTGGGTATTACGTTTGCTCCAACTGAGGAAGTCTGATGCGAGTTAACAGACTGCTATAACGACAAGAGTGTGATGAAACCATTTTGTTTATTTCAAATTCAGATTGTAGTTGCTGATATAGAAAGTACCAACTCTGGGGTTTTCTTCTCACTGACCTTTGAAATAAAAATCTTTTGAGTAGACATTCAGTTAAGTACTTTGATGGTAATTAAATTGCCTTCACTTCACTCAAATCATGGTGACTTCCCTGTTCCTCATTGCCATTCTGAGTCTTTCTGGTATTCACTGGAAGATCAGGTCATAAACATGCTGTTAACAAGGACTGAATCACACAGGGAGAGTAATGTCATGGACGCCCATGGCAGGATGTCATCTGTATTTCCTTGACAAAGATCCTTCCTACAGTAACTCATCAGAAAACCTAGCTCCCCCTTCCACCCTCCTTATTTAAATTTAAGTTTCTAGTCATTTAGCAGATGCTTTTATGAGTTACTTCCTAGAAAGTGGAGTCAGGTAGTCAGGTTTGTGTTTGTTGAGACAGAGAGTTCCGGACATCTTGAACCTTTTCTGATATGTTCCTCGTATTGATTCTGGATTCTTAGAATGTCATTTTTTCCTGCTCTGTTTGGACTATTCTACATCCATTCATGTCATTATTCAACAACGTCTAGCAATTATAATGGCTTCGCGGTATGACAGCATCCCCAGAAGGGAAGTCTATGAAACCCACCCCAACAGGAAGTGAAACATCTGGAAAGAGGCGTTCAGACATTCTGTGGGTTGGGGAATGTAGCTAATTATTAACTTGTGTTTTTCCAGCCACATGGCAGGTCTGAGTGAGTTTGCCTTATCAGGGCCTTCTATTGTGATCTTGGCGGTGAGTGATTTTCTTATAAAAGGCAGGGCTTGTGTGGGTGGCAGGGAGGTGGTCTCAGTGGACCGGGTGGGTGGGTGATGGGGTCTGACTGACACTAACTTCCTCTGAATAGAGGGGCTGTTGTTGACATGGGAGTGGTCAGCCAGATAGGCAACCACTGTAATGAAAGTCACTGTGAAAGATTGGAAATGTGTTTTTCCCTTCACAGCAGACTAACGAAGGCTGTGTTAGTTTAACAATGTGGAGGCCTGGAGTTCATCATGTGAGGGTGGGAAATGGGAATGAATGACCTCATTCATTTATTTTGAGAAGTCTACTGTGTGAGACCTAAACTGCATTACAATCCTCTTTGTTTTGCAGTCATTCCGATCACTGAAACCATCGAAGAATATGGAACCCGGCTCTGTTCTAGTGAGCGGCCTGCTCTCAGAGATCACATTGAAGACAATCAGGGTAAAGTCGACTGCATTCGTTGTTAACTATCTGCACTATCAGTCGTGGTCTTCATGGTGTGTAGAATATTCAAGGCACGTTTTAGACTCTACCCCTCCATTTTTTTGTGTCTGTGTTTTGATGTGTCAGCAGCAGCAGCATCTACTGCCAAAAGACATTAGGGGATTAGATCAGTATTTCATTCAAGGTGTCTCCACATTATTCAAGGCTGTGGACAGACTGTTCCAGAAAGTTTTATCACCTCTCTCATCAGGGAGGAAAAATATTCAAATTTGTGTTCCTTCTGAGGAACAAATTGATTTTGAGATATGGTGTCAACCAGTGGCAGATTGGGACGAGAAATCAGCCCTGAAACATAGACAACATATGAATTAAGGCAGAATTAATTCCTGAGGCCTCCTTTGTAAGCCAGGTAATTATCATTTTGCTGTCAAAACCAAATTAGAAAGACAAAAATGGACCAGCCCATCTGGCATTTATGTATGTATTCAAATGGAGAGAAAAAGAACTGAAAACATTTGGTTAATTTCCTGTATTAATCTACAATTAAACAATGCATCAGTTAAGGTCTATCCAACATCAGCAACTGCCAAGAGTCGCAAAGCCGTTGAAAACGTTCTGTAACAGGTGATGGAAAATACTGCACCAAACGAATCCCTCAGCCTGATCTTGTGTTGTTTTCCATGGGGTCACAAGCCTGTACTCACTATGTTTCCTATGCACCTGGTTAACAGGATGTAACCTGATCATTCACTGCTCTCCACAAACAACTGCACACAATATTTTTATGATGACTTATTCAACATTAAAAATAGCTTCTTCTGGAGCACTAGGTGGGTTTGTCTGTTTCAAAAAGACTGCATTATTAATTGCAATCTTTACTGTATCTCTGGCAGCCAGCATTGTTTGCCATCTGGACAGTAAGTGTGTTGCTGTGAGTGTGACGCAAGTAGAAATGTGACCGGCATTCATAATCAGATACTGTATTTCTGATACTGTGTTTCTGGTGGCCATGCCTCCATATTTCTGATTTAGATCGCCAGGACACATTTAGCGCCCTAATTTGACATGTACACATTTAGGGCATTACTTTGACATGGACACATTTAGGGCACTAATTTGACATGGACACATTTAGGGCACTACTTTGACATGGACAAATTTGGAGCACTAATTTGACCAGGACACATTATAGCACTACTAGGGCCCTAAGGGCTCTAATCAGCATTAGTTCAAAGGATGCCAATGTGGATAAATACCAATGGGTTTTCAGGTGAGGCACTTTCTACTGACTTAAACAGCAACTGTGGGGTAGATTTCCTGCCTGAATAGCGCCCTTTGTTTTTGTTTGGCTTGAGGCTTTTATTGGAAATCCCCATGAGACTGTATAACATTAATTGGGTGGTTATTCAAAGCAATGCATGTCTAAGGACATAACAGCTGGAAAGCAGTGAAACCTAATGATTGTAGGTTTTACATCGAAATGGACTAATCTAGTGTAGTATAATGAGAATTTTACTATGATGAGAAATTTGAGAATAGGTTAAGTTTTTATTATATTATAAATATTTATATATATATATGCAGAAAAATAAAAAAATATACACACAAAAAGATATATGACTTTTTTTCTCTTTCTCCTCCTGAAACCCAAACATCTATGTACTGTCTGCCAGAGAGATTCCAGACAGCTAGATGGGGGAATTCCAAAACTCACTGAACTATTCGTCATTCCGACAGACACCCTCCCCGCTTGCTTTTTACAGCTGAACAAAGTTTGGCCGAGATAAGAACTCTTCATATTACAGCCGTGTCTGGCTGTAATTTGGGCTCAAAAGAATTTGGAAGATTTATTTGTCCCTCGTTTGAATTATTTTGGGAAGCTTTAAAGGGAAAATCAATTGATTTACAGTTTAGCAGTGGGGGTCCTCGTGTGTATTAACAACACAGATCATATCTACAATATTACTGAACAGATACCGTATTTTGGACAGGCTGATAAACAACAGGTCATATCTCAAGCTATGCTTACATGCAACCATACAATTTGAAGCCTTTTTTGACATACCACCAAACCTAGCCATTGCCAACTGTACTGTCGATTTGCACATGATGACCACCGGCATCAGGCTGGGTCCTACAGTTAGCTGCAGATAGCATAGCTGACAACAAGATTATAAACTTTTTAAAGACACAGGTCTCAGGACATACACTGTGGTGAGATTTGGTCAAGTGACAGACAGATTTTTCTCACTAGGAATTTGGAAATTTTGAACAAACACAGCAGACATTAGTGATGAGGTTGGGGACATCGTGGCACAGTGTATTTGACACAGCAAAAAACATCCTGCGGGTGTTTCCAACATGTTCATCTTCATGTGTTTTTACTGGGCCTTTGTAGTCTTTCTAGTGATGAGACAGACAGGGTGTCAGTCAGAATAACTACATGGGGCTGTCCCCCATCAACATCCCGTCAC
Organism: Esox niger; assembly: GCA_016801105.1. Classification (NCBI taxonomy): domain Eukaryota; kingdom Metazoa; phylum Chordata; class Actinopteri; order Esociformes; family Esocidae; genus Esox; species Esox niger. The sequence continues at coordinate 25,899 of JACXGJ010004379.1, forward strand.
CCAGACAGAACTCCCCAATGCTGTTTCTTGGCAGTTCTATCATCATTTACCTGTGGGCTTATGCACTTGCTGTTATTTACCGAAAGTAAAAATCTGCAATAAGGTCTTCCCTGGAAAACAAGAACAAACAAAATGAGTGCTTAATATAATATGATAGATGAAACACTTTAAAAGAGGATTAGAAACCATCTCATAACCCTGTTGGTTGAACAATTACTGTACTACCATAAAACACTATCTTACACTGGTTGAACATGAAGAAATGTTTGGTATTTACTGTCTCATTACACTCATTACACGGTATTTACAGTCTGGTAACACTGCTACGTGTATGTACCAAGCTAATGTTTCCATTTAGACTCACAGTATAAGGAAAATAAATTGGATAGAACACAGGAAGAGTTGGTTAGGCAGATGACACTGTTTTAAATAGCTGTGACATGTTACATGTTTATTGTAATAGCTTTCAATGTGCTTTTAATAATTTCAGTTTCTCCTCTGGTGCTTTTTCTTGGTTAAAAGGAATACTAATATTAGGATGTTGGTTGAGACTCAAGCCCATCCCATTTAAACAAGTTTGGTACTTTCTAATACGAGGCTTGCCAAGATCACACAACTCAGGTAGAATCTCCCTTTTATGAGAGGGGAGATTGTGGATCCATTTTATTAGCAACATTGCGCTATCCGTTTAGTCAGTTTAACAATCTAGGTATTACAGCTGCTACTCTAGTACAAAAGATAATATATTCAGTTAGTTTGTAATAAACAGGCCTAATATGACAGGTATTTAATTACAGTCCATGACAACACACTAATTTAATCCTATTTGTCATGTTCATCCCCTATTCCTTACAGTTTGTTTTTAGCATTTCTCTATGTTCATCGTCACTGTGCCAACACAATCTAGTGATTAGTCAGAGCTCCCTCTCACTCAAGGTTGCTGGATGTCATTCCTACGGAGGGAGAAACTCATTGAGCTTCGAGTCACATACTTTGCTTCTGTCCCAAATACCCTATTAAGCACGGCACACCGATTTTCCCGGTTCTCTGTCCAAAGTAGTGCACTATAGGGAATATGTTGCAATTTGGGAAGAAGTCCACTGCCGCATTCACAATCTCCCACCACACGTATCTAGACGGCATCCCAGCCATGAGCCCCCCCCCACACTCCACACGCAGCACCGCTCAGCCGTGAGCCCCCCACACTCCACACGCAGCACCGCTCTGACCAATCTGTCGATTGTGAACCGGCGTGCTGGATCAGTTGGGTTGGGGATGGAAGACATCGAGCAGGAGGGGGCCGTTCCGTTTTATTGTGTAAGGCAGTTAGGTGTCTGTCTAGAAGCCTCCGGTTGACAGGAGCTTATGGGTTATTGGCATTGAGAGGTGTGGGCCTAATCATTTCCATAACGTTACATGGTGCGTTCTGGACGTACCACGCTGTAATATGGCCGTCTGTCGCCCGCAAGACAGGCTACGCTCATTTAGAATTGCAATCTGAACTGTATCTGCTTCTTTGCCCATTTATACATTCCCCTCGTAACATACACTATACCTAATTATTGTACATTCCTGCCCTCTTCTATTTGTACTTCTGGTTAGATGCGAACTGCATTCCGTTGTACTGTAGGGCCTACTCGAGCTTTTTAATGACAAGAAAGATTAATCTCATCCGAAATCTGAAGAAACCAGATGAGGTTGGGACACAATCGTATTCACACTTGCATCAAAAGTATGCCGCACACGCTTCCTCGGAAGTTGTCAACTTGAGCAGTCGATAACTGCAATTTGACGTGGCAAAATAATGTAGTGTCTAGTGTCTTCTTTGGTAAGTCTTTTCAAAATTCATTGTCGTTGCCCAAATCATTTCCATTCCCTACAACCTCCTCACAGGCGTCAGAGCATAACTGGGCTGCGGAGCGCATAATTAGAACCAATGTGACAATCATCCCAGCCCCGTACACACATGGAAGACCGTTTCTAGAACAGGACCCGTTGCTATGGTAAAACATCCAGACCCTATAATCAGCTTCGGGAGCCTTGTGAGTCACTTCACAGAACGTCAATCCGTATTTCTATCCCTCTGAGACTTCATGGACTGTATGTGGCCGGGATCTGTGTGTCTTGGCTACTTTCCACCAGGGCTACAGGTACACTCAGGCACAGCAGACGCGTCCCTCTGCTCCTGGATGAGTCTCTACCGCTGAAAGTTTGCTCGTAGTTTATGTAAAGCTTAGAGTACTATATTGACATTGCAACTACCTTTTTTCCTCTAAGTGCATCGTCCCATTTATTTGGTTTGCACACACAACGTAGGGCGGCATAACAGTGCTATACACTGTTCATGAGAGAGCCATTCGTCAAAATCAACTCGAGAAGGAAATAGGAATTAACAACATGCTGTACACTCCTGTTACAAATATGTTTCTTTGAAGGAACCTTCACTTTGAAACCTTGGGGGAATTCCTATAAGTACTTCAAGGAACAATGTGAAAGGGTATTTTAAAGAATTCCTTTAAATGGCAAAAGAACCATTTGAAAAACATTCCACCTCAAACATCAACCCCAGAAGATACTTCAAAACAGCCTCAAAGATATCTTTAAGGGCTCACCAAAAAGATATTATTTGAAGTTATAGAGGTTACTCAAAAGTTTGAATGTGATCTTCCAAGAATAGTTTTTTTAGAATGTGTCCCATCCTTAAAAAAATCAGGGCATTTTTACTTCACCAGATAAAAGCAAGGGGGAAGATAGACTTTTCTTGAAAGAGCTCTTGGCTGGATTCAAAGCCGGGCTGCAAAACATGGGCAATGGCGACAGCAGTAATGTACACGAACACATTCAAACTTACAGTTCTCCTTTGCTGTTCCAGGGCAGTAGGAGACTAGTGGTATGTTGTCACTTGAGTGAGATGTATACCATGGTAGGAAGGTAATGCTCCCCACAGAGATACTCATGAGTGCCTCCCTGCTGTGTTTATGGGCCGGGAGTGTGATGTGCTCTAGATCCATGGCTATTTCCCAAGTGAAAAAACACTTGGAAGCGTTCCCAGGGTCTGCAATGGTATTTGACCTCTCTCACTGTGATGTGACCATCTCCCAACGACAGTCTCAGGCAGATAAAGAGCAGGTGGGGCGATCTTTGTGATTTATGAGAACTAGGTGGGAAAATAACTTTGGTTGAGGAAGGCTGCTCTTTATGCTTTTGGATTACTGTAAGTGTACTTGTGAGTTTAGGTACGGTGGTAGGGATGTTATGTAATGACCAAGGTATGACTCACAGCTGCTTCTACCCTTGGTAGTGTGAACACCTACACAATCGTTTAACAGATACACTGCCGGCTACCTTAGGATTGGTGATATATCTCTTTATTTCTTTTTATAGGTTTTCTTTAAACTTTCCTTTATTTTTGTTCTATGTTCTTTTAGATGGCTGTTAAGTATTTTCTTTGAAATGGCATGATCTGGTTTGAGAGGTCATGAGTCAATGGCCTTTTCGGGGGAGGGGGGGGGAGACGGTCCGACGGCACACGTGAGTCTAATGCCTATTTGATATTTCTTTGTTTGATCATGGAAACTTGCTGGGAAGTAATGATGATGTGGTTGCCTTGACAACAGTAGCCTGGTCACCAGCTGTGTGCTCCTGTGATCACACAGCAACACAGACCTATAAAAGAGGCCACAAATGATGCATTCATACTGTATGTAAGCAACTGCCTGAAGGTCATGACATCTGAATTAGTGAAGTAATACGAAACTGATATTGTAGAAGAATTTCATAATCCAAGTACCACCGACTTTTTGAAGATTAATGTAGCAACCAAGTATTAAATAGATTTTCCCTAGAAGTTTCTAGTAGATAAACTGGCATTTGTATCTAATCATCTCTTTCTTCAAAGCCCAGCTTTTAGCACCTGCAATGAATTTCCTGTTTGTGTCAAATTTATGAGTGTGAATGTTTTCACATAAGCGAATTGAACTTCCGTTCTTGAAATAGTTTAAAACGACGTCCCACACCAGCTTTTCTTCATCCAAATGATGTCTTCCCTAGTTTTCCTTACAGAGTTTAAAAAGGCACTTATCTACATTAGATTAAAGTTGAAGCCACTGAAAACTTTAATCTAATGTAGATAAAAAAAAACTTGTTAGCTGTGGACGAGACATCAGAATGATCAGTATGCACTGGCATATAGTCTACTCACACTCATGTTAGACACTTGCAATACTATGTCCTTTTAAAGAGACCTGCATCAGTGGCGGGTCAGCCCCCCAGCGAGAACCTGGACCAGCGTTGCGAATCTGTGCCCTTCAACCCAACTCGGCTGCCACCCCATGACGAGGCACACCTGCCCCATCGAAGCAGCTCTGGTTAGAGCATAGGAGAGTTGTACACTGTACAGTTCTTACAAAGTCCATTTTGATTCACGGTTCTGTCTACCCGTTTTCTTAATGCAATGCTTGTCAGTGCCTCAAACACCGGTGCTGGGTCTGTTCCCGGTGCTGGGTCTGTTCCCGGTGTCTGTTCTGATATACACAGGCAAATAGGAAAGTCAGCAGTGAGCAAAACAAATTTTAAGAGACAGAAGTAGATATATTTGAACGTTTTCAAGCGGCAGAATCTGAACCAGAATATCTTTCATTTGAGAAAAATACTCATACCACACCTTGGTGTGATGGGCCGGCTGGTGATTGGTCATAAATGGAGAAATGACACAAAATACACAGTACCAGTCAAAAGATTGGATAGACTGAAAAGGTAACTGTGTCCAAAAGCTTGACATCCATCACATTATACAATGGGTGGTGAGCATCGTTTATTTACCATATACTGTATGTATGCACACAATCTGCAGTATTTACAAGAAGATTAGCAGTGCTTTTGGTGCAGATTAGTGCAGCAGTTTAGTAAAAAGCTAACAGTTCTGAGATATCTTTCTGTGGTAATTTGCACCCAAAACTGACTTCCCCAAGACCTCAAGTCATAAAAAATGCATGTTCTTTCTAAAACCAATAAGGGCTTGTCATGTCTCAAAAATATTATTAATGTTCACAGCAGTCGGATGGACTTCAAACAGCCACTATTCTACTGCTGAAATGTGCCAGCAACAGAGAGATTGAGAGGGGAAGAGCAGCTGTGTACCTCTGTTCTGTAAATCAAACCAAGCCTGTTATAAGGGAAGCAAGTAGTCCTTCGCCCTCAAGAGCAACCGCCCAGTCAATAAATCCCTGACAGTCGATCGATGCTGCCTCTGGAACCACAAGTCATATCCATGTTTACACTACAGATCTACCAGCCTAGCAGGTCTAGAATTAGGTTAGGACGCGCAACATTCAATTACCGTTTTCTTGTTCTCTAGATCCTTTTCTAACTGATCACACCAGACTCATTCCCCATTTACGAAGAGAGATGAATCACATTTCTCCTTCCTTTTCATTTGAACAGTTTAGTAATTCAGCAGATGCATTCATCCACAGAGACTTAGTGAATTCATATGAAATTTAACCAGAAGGGAAAATCACACTACACAGTAACAGTAAATCCATTTTATGGGGATGCCAGGACAGAGAAGGACTTTTTCTGGGGTGTGAGTTGCCCTCCCTAGGGGTGGGATGGCCATGAGACCAGAGGTGACAGAATCCCATCAGCGGGGATGTAGATTTAGAAAATAACTTGAAGGAAAGCAGGGGCAGATCCTCCTGCAACTTGGAAAGTAATAGCACTATGGTCTGGTGCTGGATAATGGTATTCAAAACATTTGCAAGGGTTTAAAGGGCCAGTTATGCAAAAAGACAAAGAAATATACCGAACTAGCTTTTTTATGTATCATCAGCCTCTGCTGACCAGCGGATACTGTCGCTAAGGCAGGAAGCTACAGCTCTAATACCATGTGTCAATCTGGCTAATGATGACTAATCCCATAGTGGTCTCAAGAGAATACTTAACATATCAGTACATTTGTGACAAAATTCACATTACCTACACTACCATTCAAAAGTTTGCGGTCACTTTGAAATGTCCTTTTCATGAAAACATACTTGAAATTTGTTTTAACGGGAAATATTGCAAAATGAATAGGAAATATAGAAATTGACATAGTTAGATATAATGAATTTGAATTTAAATAATGATTTGGGCCGTCAATTTCTTGAGGTAATCTGAAGAGATTTCACCCCACGCTTCCTGAAGCACCTCCCACAAGTTGGATTGGATTGAGGAGCACTTCTTACGTGCCATAAGGCCAAGTTGCTCCCACAACAGAAATCTATAATATGTTACGAATTTGCTAAAACGTATTATATGTTCTGAATGTATTTACACAAAGCTATGCTATGTTATGAATTCAATTTAAGGTTAGGGTTAGGGTTTAGTATCAAAGTAGTGAGGTTTGGGTAAAGCTTTGGGATAGGGGACTATGTGGAGAAGTCGAGGAGTGGGCAGACATTGCCCCGGAGTAAGAGCTGTTCTGTCTTGTTCAGGTTGTGGGCCAACAGAGATGTCTGGCAAGTACTCAGATATGCATTTGGCCTCTTGGCTAGAAGAAGGGGAGGTAGTTGAGGGTCATCCACATAGCAGTGAATGACAATGGTGCCAAGGGAGTTGGTGTACAGAGAAAAGGGGAATGAACCTGGCCATATTGAAGTCAAAGGGGATGCAGCAGCTGTATGAGGGAAGTGAAGAATAGGAAGAGTGCAGAGATGGTCTGGAGAAGGGAGGAGGAATGGGCTTGAGGGGGCAGGTTGTCGGATGACTGGACATCACTAGTTGCAGCAATGGAGAGAGTGGGGGAAAAGATGTGAATGCATTGAATAATTAATGTTTGAGGGACTGTTTAGGCCGAGTAAATTAGCTGTGGGTGTCATTAACCATCTTGCGGTTGACAAAGTTATCTACAGATAGGGAAGATGGAGGACGAGGTGGTGTAGAATAAAGGAGGTGGCAAAGTTTTGTTTTTCCTCACCAGCCAGCTGCCCTGTTCTGTGAGCTAGCAGTGAGTCACTCCGCCGGTGTTCACAACAACAAGATATATGCTTTATACAGCAGGGTTACATGTAAGAAGAAGCTCATAAGGGAGGCCTCACCTTTTCAAAGACTTGAGTACTAATGACCTCTGTCTCAATGACACCATGTTGTTCTTAATAAGGCTTCCCATGATAGTCACTAGAGTTTTCAATAGCAGAGATGTGTCTCAAAGCTCATTGTACTGTGTCAGGGAGAGGGAAGCAGTACAGCAGGAGGGATCTTAATGAACAGATCCAAATGAATGGCGGTGAGAGCCTTTGTTTCTGACTTGTATACTAAAAAGGGGGACAAAGGAATGGAGAGGCAGAAACAGAGGGAGGGAGAGAGAAAGAGAGAGGTATGCATAGAAAGAGAGAGAAAAGGGGGAAGAGAATATCACGTGACGTGTCCTTTTCCTCTCCAGTCAGCCAGCCAGGAGGTTTTCCCCAGGGAGAGTCCCTGTGGTGAATGTGGACTGAAACTGGGAACAGAAGTCACTCTATTTTCCTCTTTTTACCTCTCCTTACCTCTCACTCTCTGTCTCCATTCCCCATTCCCTCCCTCCCCCCTCTGCCGCAGCAGCCCCCCCGACAGTGTTGTGTCACAGCAACATGATGTCACCTCCTTCAGACGTGGTCTGCCTTCCTAATCACAACCCTAAAGTGCAAATGCTACTTTCGTCCACATGGTAGAAAGTATGTTTAACTTAATGTTATTTGTGTGTCTGTTTCTTTGATTAAGGGTATTTCTGAAAATAGTCTATTACTCTGATTAGATTTTCCTACATTTATTTTGCCGACAAGCCATCATTTGTCAGCAAACATTTTCATTGGGTAGTAAAAGTTTTTAAAAGGAGACATCATTAAAATGGGATTTCCTAATGGCACAATCAGAAAGGGACTTTTATACTGTTTAAGGCCATTTTCTACTCAAAACAAAGGAATGTATGAATTGTACTTGTTTATGAATGCCTCAGTATTGAGAGCAGTCTTGCAAATTATTTTTTGCAGTACTTGCCCATGTTTTCCAGATTACCCAGAGTTCAGTGCTCCTCCATCAAACCGCGTCTGGTGCTGAACGCAGCTAAACATTTTGCATTGTGGCGGCTGACTGCAGTGGAGACCGTCGCTAGCTAACACAGATCCAAACGAGTGCCAGCTGTGTGTGGTTAATATTCATATGACCTCTTTTAGAATTTGTGTGGAGATTCTTTTAAGCAGTATTTACGCCCCTTGTCTGCACAGATGCAGTGAATGAAAAACCTCCTGCGCCTGGCAGTCTGCGAGCGGCCGAGTGGTGTATTGTGACGACACAGGCCTGCTTTGTGTGGCCCCGGCAGGTGGGATCAACCCCCCATCATCCTGGAACCCTGCGCAGGGCTAGAGGGCTCCAAAACCCATCTGCTGCAGCGAAGACGGGGGCACACGACCCTGAGGCTGCTACGGCTCAAACTAAACCTACCGGTTGAGTGAGCCAGGGGCCCCGGCCTGCGCTCCCTCCACACCCCTGGTAACACAAAGACAGTCTGCTCATCTGTCAGACAGGGAATAGAAAGCAACCCTGGGGCCCCGTGACTCCTATTCACAATTATTTAAATCCTATCGCAGCTACGAGTGTTCCTGCGTACACCTGTCTCTGTAGGGCCAGCCAAGGCCATGGAGGTTACAGGAGAGGTATTGGATTGCCACTGACCGCCTACGATCAAATCTGTCTGTGTTGGCAGAGGCTGCGATGGCAAGCACAGGTGCATGGAACACCTGATGTCTGTCTGATGGACATCTCTATTAGCAATCTCGGAGTGGCTGGGAAGAATGTTCAAGAGCCAAATAGGCTGTCTGAAATAAATGTGAAACTGATCAAATCTCAAAACAGTTCAGGCTTAATATCTGTAATCCAGTGTAAGTATAGTTCTGTCAATTTGATGTGACTGTTTTTGATCCTGGAAGCATCCTATTGGTTTCCTCAAGGTTCGGCTGCTGAACATTTTCCCTACACAATGTAACGGTACAATGACTATATTGTCAATTGTATTTGTTTAAATACTGTATTAGGGAACTTTTAACTACAATATCACCTTCATTTACTCTTTAAAATCACTTTTACGTAATACAACCAGGGCTGAACATTTGGATTTGGGTAATGGGGGATTCCTACTTCCTACTTTCCAGTTCTATGTAAAATGTTAACTGCCCGTCAGTGGATGTATGGGAGATCAGCTCATCCATGTCTTGCTCAGATGGTCACATTTGGACCTTGTGAACAAGACCTCCACTGCTGGCTCCTGTGCATTTTAGCCCCTGCATACAAGCACCAACCATTCTTCCTGACAAGCCCCTATGGCTCCAATATATTGTTCAACAGCAGCACTACTCATACAGAAAAAGGGCAGTGAAAACGGTCAGCATTTGGGGAAGACAAGGGTGAATTCAGCCTGTCTAACCATATAAACAACAAATTATAAACAAATGAGGTTGTTCAGGCAACAAATACAATCTGATTAACCACAAGTTGTCACCTCAGCAAGCGAATGGAAAATGAGCAGTGTTGGGTTATAAAGGACTATGATTAGAATGAAGTTGAGTTCAGAGGAAACCGCAGCAGTGTGACCTGAGCTATTCTGAGGAGGTGGTGACAGAGACAAGAATTAGGCTACAAATGCAGTATACTGTTGATTGTTTATAGCACTTTGTTTCTTTTCAGGGCTTGAGACCTGAATTGCTTTATGCTTGACCTTTTGTGTATGAACTGACTACCATCTTAAAATGTGAGGGATTAACGCTGACATTTCCATGTTAATGAATTTGAGAACTCAAAGTGCATTATGTATATTTTTTAACTGAAGTCGGTTAATATATGGACCAAACAGAAGACACTATTATTTGGTACAGGATATGCAGTATAACTTTATACATAACCTAAATGAACTGGAGAGTTGTGTGAAAACCGTAGTTTTGACCCAGGCGGCGTATACTAAATCTGAATTACAGGCCTGACTTGATTTATTAACAAAACAGCTAGGCAGACTCCTTCCTCTCTTAGCTGTTTTCTCCTGTTCCCCATTAGAATAGGACAAGGCATGTCCAGGCACATCCTCTTTTTGGAAGAGAGTTGAAAAGTAAAATGTAGACACCTTTTCGAGGACATTGTTAAACCAAGGCAAATGGCACAAATGATCCAATTCTATAAAGATATTTGGTAGTCTCTCACTGGAAATCTTCACAGATTGCCCTCAGAAAGAAAAAAAGTAACTTTTATTTTGAATCACAGCTGATATTTTAATAATCAATTGTTTTAGCCTAATCAAAATCGATTGTTCAAACCAGTGCATAGACAACCATGCCCATGGGCATACAGTAGCGATTTGTAAATTTTTTATCAACATTATAGCAACAACATTGGCTCCAAGTACAAAATGGACTGAAAAATCTATTGTGACTATTGATGTTAGAACATTAAAAATAAATGTAGCACTTGTGAGATAAGCAGTCACAACCAGCCTGGTGGGCCAATGAATACCACCACACTACAGTAGGTGATAGAAAAATACTCCCCACAAACATCTGCCGACAAATTCACCAGAAATACTGCAGAAGCTGCACTGAAAGCCACTAGTACCAACCACTAGTTAACCTCGAAAACAGGATGGCCAGGTTCCAGTTTGCTAAAAGGTACCTAAAAGATTCTACAATCTGCAGACTAGAAGAAAGGTGTTGAGCACAGATGACACAAACCTTAAAATACCAGACTCGGGATCTTTTGGACAACATCTCATCTGGGATCTATGATGGAGGAGGTGTTATGGATTGAGTATGTTTGACTGCCACAGGATCTGGCAAAATGTTGTCACGTGTTACATTTTCCCATTATTTAACCAGGTTATTCAGTTCAGAAACAATTTTAATGACAGCTTTCAATTCTAAGTGCACGAGACAACTACGTCACAATACAAATCAGCAAGTAAATAAACAGTACCCACTTGCCTGTTACTGACTGTACATAGTGAAGGAAAAAAATATTTGATCCCCATCCACTTAAACCTTCAGCTCCCTCAACATATGTTCATTGGGATAATGGTCTGGATTCTGGCTTGGCCACTCCAGGACTATGGTCCCAGCAGCTTTGAGATCATTGACAAGATGTAGTTCTGGGCTGATTCCTCACCGTTCTCATGATCATTGCAACTCCCCAAGGTGAAATCTTGCATGGAGCCACAGACCGAGAGAGACAGACAGTTATTTTGTGTATCTTCCTTTTGCGAATAATCGCACTAACTATTGTCACCTCACCAAGCTGCTTGGCGATGGTCTTGTAGCCCATTCCAGCCTTGTGTAGGTCCACAATCTTGTCTATGACATCCTTGGACATCTCTTTGGTATTGGCCATGGTGAAGAGTTTGGAATCTAATTGGTTGATTGCTTCTGTGGACAGGTGTATTTAATACAGGGAACAAACTGAGATTAGGAGCACTCCCTTTAAGAGTGTGCTCCTAATCTCAGATCGTTACCTGTATGAAAGACACCTGGGAGCACCTGTTGACTGATAATTGTTGTTGAATGATAATTTCTTTGTCAGTGGGCAAATGTACAAAATCAGCAGGGGATGAAACACTTTTTTCCCCTAACTGTAGATGTCAAGGGTAGAAAATGTGATATGGTTGAGCAGGCAGAGTGAAGTTAGGCCCGAGACACAAAAGACCAGAGTGATAATTTCCAAAGTTAAGGCATACATCTCTACACTCTATATTTATATAGTTCAATTTCCTTTGTATAGATTTCAGTTCCTCATCATTCATTTGTGACTAAATATATCTGCTTTAAAACCCTAACTACACACAACAACCTTTACCTCTAATATCAGATTGTTACTGGATTGTTAATGTCCAGACATATCTTGTAGGTTTTGGGGACAGAACAGGAAGTGCGGTGAAGTAGCAGGGGTGGACAGTGGGAGGGGTTGTTCATCCAGCCAAAGAATGTATGACCTTTGACCTCTTCCATCCCCGGTTCCTGACAGCTGTCACCAGGGTCTTTCCCCATCTGCCAGTGGCCTCTGGGTGTGGGTGTGAGTTTGGTCGGGTGAAGAGGTGGGGGGTTCTTCATTTATCTTGTTGAGGGAGGTCTAGAGTATTTGTATCTCAGGCACACTTTTCCAGACATGGCTGTGTTCGTTATGACACACCCCCTCGGCCCGGGCAGAGTTCTAACATTACCAGGCATATATGCATATTCATGACTCTGTCATGTGGTACTGTTTCATTCAACACCAGTATAAATCAGATAACTCTGTGTGAATGGACTACCTGAACGTCAAAGAGCCTCTGTAAATCTTGATCATAGACCCTGTGAAGTTCATGGTACATGAAAATCTACTAAGGTAATACATTCCATTGCTTGACCTCAGCATCGTCTCCACTTTGACAGTTTGTTTATTTGGGATGTTTCCCCATTTGCGTTCTTCAATGCGTACGTTTTTTTTGAGATTATATCAATTGCGAGTTCAGATTTGATCCGAAGTAAATATGCATTGTGCTGCGTCCAAGTTATGGAACTTGGAAGCATAAAACAATAAACCATTCAAATGCAAGAACTAAACTAAACTTTACGATTCAAGAAACAACTCTGGCCAATTAGCATTACCTGAACACATTTATGTCACAATGGGGTTCTAACATTGATCAGTGGGTTATTAACCTTCTCATAATATGCGCTCAAAATCCTCTCGAAATATTTCCATTGCCAAGAGCCTGCAGGCTCTTTGAACACGCAAACCAGAATCTGCATTCCAATAAAGTAATATACAGTATTCAATGATAATTACTCCTAAGGATTTGATAAGGATTTGATAAAGAATTTGATGAGTTTTCAGCAACATAAATGCAGTGAATGACCACAGGTAATCCATTATAGCAGGTGTGTTCAATCTTAATGGTTTGACACTGCTGGTATTCTACTGTATATTTTACCCAATAATAAAAAAAATACAGTACCACTGGATCTTGTATATTGCCAGCATACTAGAGCAAAGCTCTATTGTAAGACATGACGCTAACAAGAGTATATTGGCATTTAACCAGAAACCCTTCAGTCACCCTATTGCTAGTATAAGCAAGTTACTAATGCATATTTAACAGTGAAAATAATTGTTTTGTCATACCCCGCGTTATAAGAACGGATTTACCATGGCATTGAGAATTGGAACCACTGAGATTACTGTACATTATTATACAATATATAAAAAATGTATAAAATCTCCTTGCAGGTAATATCTTGTTGCATTACACTGAATTAATGAACAGTTGTGCTCAAAGGTTTGCATACCCTTGGAGGACTGGTAATATATGCACCATTTGTAAAGAAAACATGAGTGAGCAGGCGAAACACATGCTTTTTATTTCTTGTGGGATTCATATTCAATTGTAGGTCATAACAGAATGGCCCAATCATAAAACAAAACATGGTAACAAAAAAATGAACTGACCCCTGTTCAAAAGTCTGCATACCCTTAGTTCTTAATACTGTGTATTGCCCCTTTTAGCATCAATGACAGCATGCAGTCTTTGTAATAGTTGTCTATGAATCCCCAAATTCTTACAGGTGGTATAGCTGCCCATTCGTCTTGGCAAAATGCCTCCAGGTCATGCAATGTCTTTGGTCGTCTTGCACGAACCACATATTGGAGATCTGCCCAGAGTGGCTCAATGATTCTGCTGTAACAACTGTAGGGTCAACTTGGCCTTGTGCTTAATGGTCACTGTCGTGCTGGAAAGTCCAAGCACATAGCGTGCGCAGCTTTCGTGCAGAAGAATGCAAATTGTCTGCCGCTATTTCTAATAACATGCTGCATTCATCTTGCAATCAAATTCCACAAGATTCCTCTTGCCCTTAGTGCTCACACACACCCAAAACATCAGTGAGCCACCACTATGCTTCACAGTAGGGATGGTATTCTGTTCATTATAGACCTTGTTGACTCTTCTCCAAACATGGCGCTTATTGTTCTGACCATAAAGCTCTATTTAGGTCTTCACAGTGCCAGAAGCTGTGAGGCGTGTCAAGGTGTTGTCGGGCATATTGTAACCAGGCTTTTGGTGTCATTGGCGCAGTAAAGGCTTCTTTCTGTCAAATCTGCCATGCAGCTCATTGTGGTATTGTGCTCCTTGAAACAATCACACCGTCTTATTCCAGAGCAGCCTGTATTTCTCCTGGAGTTACCTGTGGGTTTTTCTTTGTATCCTGAACAATTTGTCAGGCAGTTTTGGCTGAAATCTTTCTTGGTCTTTCTGGGCTTGGTATCAAAAGATCCCCCAATTTTCAACTTCTTAATAAGTGATTGAACAGTACTGACTGGCATTTGCAAAGCTTTGGACATCTTTTTATATCATATTTCCATCTTAAGTTCCTTTACCTGGTTACACAAATCTTTTGATAGTTCTTTTCTGCTCCCCAGTATCTAGCCTGCTCATTGCATCCATGTGAGAGCTAACAAACTCATTGACTATTTATACACATACACTAATTGCAATTGAAAAAGCCACAAAAGTGGGGACTTCACCTTTAATTGCCATTTTCACTTGTGTGTGTCACCTTGTGTGTGTCACCTTGAGTGTCTGTAACAAGGCCAAACATTCTAGGGTATGTAAACTTTTGATCAGGGCCATTTGGGAGATTTCTGTTATTATTATGATTTCAAAAATTGCCAAACAACTATGTGATAATAAATGGCATTGTAGAATCACTATCCTAAAATAAAAGACTGTTTTTTGCATGATCAGTCATAGTTTCAAATTAATGCCAACATTTCACTATTTCTACCAGGGTATGCAAACTTATAAGCAAAACTGTATCGACATGTACATGTTATCCTCAAGTTGTAGAATGTCTCATTAAAAAAACATTTCAGAAAATATTATGAGTGTATAATCCTGCAGTACAGAGCACATAATTGGTGAGTTCATTCTCTCCTCTCAGCTAGACCTGCAACATGTGTTGGCGGGTTGCAACTTTACCAGATATTTGGACGCAACGCCCCAGTTGTTGCATGATAACAACTGCAAAAACAGGAAGCAATGCTTGTGAGTAACATGTCTATGAGCTCTGCAGCTAGGGGTGCCGGCTTTTGGAAGAACAGGAAGTGATTTATTGTGGTTATTTACCAGGAGCTGTTCAGAGATGTGAAGCAACTTGCCCAGTGGGAGAGCATGAGGCACGGAGAGGATAGGGCTTAGGTTGGTGGAAATGGTGGGTGATTGCAAAATGCTGGGTGAGTGTCCTCACTGTGGTGACGCATCAATGTCGTCATCATGGGTTTGATCGTTGTGCTGCTCGAGGAAAGTGTGACAGGAAACCCCAGTAGCTACCACCTCTGGATGAAAGACAAATAAACGTGGGTGGTGGTGGGGTAGCTATGGTAACAAGCAGGGATAACATTTTATATTCTGCTCTGCCTCTCGTCATAGCTGTGCTGTGCTGTGATTTCCTAGTTCTGTTTCTATGTCTGTCTCTGTAGCTCTGTCTGTCCCTCTAAAATTTGAATCAAAAGAATGTTTTTTGGTCGTATACACTGGATTGGCAGATGTTATCGCATGTCAGGCAAAATGCTTAGGTTCCTAACATCAAACTATGCAGAGGGGAAACAAAAGTCTAACCATACAATGACAATGATCAGTAAAACAATACAGTAATAAGGCCAAAATGAATGATAAGATGCAAGGGATAATCATCAAGGAACTGTGCATTCTCAACAGATATTGCACAATATGATCCAACATGCGTCGCCAGTGGAAGTATCCTTAAACAGAATTGCTTTGATTTCCAAATGTTGAATAAAGCAGCATTGGTAGCAGCTACAGATCTGTGTTGATTTATATGTTGCTATATTTACATCTGGACAAGGTTTATTCGCCTTTTCATATGCATTTGCCACTAGAAATGTATTCATTTGCCTGTAGAAATCTTATAACATCTATTAAAGTCGCTAGCAGAAGGTATATCCGTGGCACACAGTGAAAATATTTGCATTAACGAACTGCGTGTTCATCAAACCTGTCATGATTTATTTATTGTAATACCTCCCATTTGTATACACCGATCAGCCATAACATTATGACCACCTGCCTAGTATTGTGTAATTCCCCCTTTTGCCACCCAAACAGCCCTGACCAGTTGAGGCATGGACTCTACTAGACCTCTGAAGGTGTGCTGTGGTATCTGGCACTAAGACATTAGCAGCAGATCCTTTAAGTTCTTTAAGTTGTGAGGTGGGGCCTTCATGGATTGGACCTGTTTGTCCAGCACATCCCACAGATGCTCGAGTGGATTCAGATCTGGGGAACTTGTAGGTCAAGTCAACACCTTGATCTCGTTGTTGTGTTCCCCAAACCATTCCTGAACCATTTTTACTTTGTGGCAGAGCACATTTGTCTTGCTGAAAGAGGCCAATGTCATCAGGGAATCTCGTTGCCATGAAAGGGTGTACATGATCTGCAGCAATGCTCAGGTTGGTGGTACGTGTTAAAGTAACATCCACATGAATGACAGGGGTCAGCATGGGCACCCTGACTGGTCTGCGACTATGCAGCATCATATACAACAAACTGTGTGTTTTGACACTTTTCTATCGGTACCACATTTACTTTTTTCAGCAATTTGAGCTACAGTAGCTCGTCTGTTGGATCGGACCACACGAGCCAGCCTTTACTCTCCACATGCATCGGTGAGCTTTGGCCGCCCTTGACCCTGTCGCCAGTTTACTCCTTTTCCTTCCTTGGACCACTTTTGATAGGTACTGACCACTGCAGACCGGGAACACCCAACAAGAGCTGTAGTTTTGAAGATGCTCTGACCCTGTCATCTGGCCATCACAATTTGGCCCTTGTCAAAGTCACTCAGGTCCTTACACGTGCCCATTTTTCCTGCTTGTACCACATCAACTTTGAGGACAGAATGTTCACTTGCTGCCTAATATATCCACCCACTGACAGGTGTCATGATAACAAGATTATCAATGTTATTCACGTCACCTGTCAGTGGTCATAATGTTATGGCTGATCAGTGTGTAGCATTACCAGAACTTGCTTAGATATGTAAGCTAATACTGATGAGGATAATGGTAGTACTACCTGCATGGCATCCGTCCCTGGCATGTGCAAAAGTGACATGTTATTGTTTGTGTTGAGTTCCATTAATGTCTTTACTGTGTGTATTATAAGTTGAGTTTAGCTTATAGGACGTGATGTTACATCCCTTTGAGTAATCAACATTTTCTTATCTTGAGTCGGGGGGGGGCTGTTAAGGGGTTATCACTTCATTGGGGTCATCAGGTGGGCACCCTCCTTCCTTGGTGTTTCATTGACAAGCCCATGACACCTCTAAAGGGCTCAATAGCGACACCCAGCGTACCAGGTGCGCCCCCCTCTGCTTTTACCCCTCTTGGTCTTTTTGCAGCTCAACTGGGATCCTTTTGTTTTAGCCATAGCCAATTGCTGCTTCAAACCGCAGCTTCTGACAGCGACTTGTCGGAAGGCCTGTCCTCTGAGTTCCAATACCTTCACCAGCCTGGTTGTCAATGTGGCTACAAAGCTGCTGTAACCAACCACTACGGGGAACAACTGGGTTCGCCAATCCCGTTGCACTGCCTTGGCTGCTAGGCCTGAATTCTTCAGCCTTTTACGCTCATACAATTCCCCAGCTTGAGCCTTCCATACTGCAAAAATTATCTGTCTAATCCAGTATATTTAACGTGTTTTCAGGTAAAAAATCCAACTATCCTTCAAATAAAGTACTTTTTCTTTACAGGCTAGAATACACCGCTTGTTTTTAGAAATATGCCGTGAATATAGTGTCATTTGTTTTGTTCCATTGGTGGAGTATTCCACTTACTTCAAGCAAATATCTCCTCAAAAATAGTGAATCTGTCCTGTTCCATTGGCAATTTTTTTGCAATGCATGGCACAGTTAGTTCCACAATGAAATGTGACTTTTGTGAGGTTGACCACAAGATCAGGTCTGACCTGAGATTAGTTGGATTTATCTCAGGTGGAAAAATCAGCTTCTGGTCTAGGTCCGCCTGCATTGTCTAATCCCAGGGAGTATCCAATAGTGACAATTCCGTTTTTGTTGTTGACTTGGCTTGACGTTGTCCTGCTTTAATAAAGGAGGTTGTTTTTGAAAAAAACAGGAAATGGTGGAGAGACAGCATTGATGGTAGTTCTCCTTCATTCCAGAACAATTGCCAGTTACACCTGTGGAGAGACTTGTTTGGCAGCCAACAAAGATATGTCTTAACGTTGCTGAAATTTGACAGAGGGGACATGATGGATCTTCTCCAAACTACTGGTTTAGGTTATTCGGTGTGGGAAGAACATCGTAGATGGCTCTGATGATGAAGTTAAGTCTGCTTCCTTCCATCTCCCAAACATCCCTCTAAGTGATCTTCCTGTGCTCCAGATTTGCTCAGGTAGTTCATTGGCCTTGTTTGTATTGCAAGATTGCTTTTGTGCATCTCTCTACTTCCTCTTGGTGACAGACCTCTGTTACTACCAGCTTTCTTCTCTGGACCGATGTTGCCTTGTACCATGTGGGTCTCCTTGTACTAAGTCCAAAATCCCCTCTTCCCTGCTGCACCATAACATGTACATACAAACATGAATGCTGTAGTCATTGAATTCTACTGTCCACACACAATCATTCAAAAGTTTGTGGTAACTTGTAAACGTACTTTTAAAAAATTATCAGATTGATTAGAAATACAATGCAGACATTTAATGTTGTAAATGATTACAGTATTGTAGTTGGAAACGGTGGATTTTCAGGGGATTATCTATGTATAGAGGCCCATTAACTGCAACCTTCACTGCTGTGGCACATTGTGTTTACTAATCCAAGTGTATAATAAAAAGAACTGTGTTCTGAAACATGTCAGTTTATTCTTGTTCTGTGCAACAGCTATTCCATGTGAGAAATTAAAGATCTCTTTTTTAGACAATTATGTCTACTACTCCCTTCACCAAACAGCACAAACGGTCTCTAACCAGAGTAGAAAGAGTGGGAGGCCCCGGTGCACAACTGAGTAAGAGGACAAATACATTAGAGTGTCTAGTTGAGAAAAAGACGCCTCACACATCCTCAACTGGCAGCTTCATTAAATAGTACCAACCGAACACCAATCTCAAGAGTTCTTCCTCTGTCCAGTGTCTGTGATCTGACCTCTGGCCAGTCTGAGATAATGCTTCTTCTTTGCAACTCTGCCTTTATTCGCTGTTCAATGTTGACTTATTTAGTTTCCCACTTAGTTTGTTTGACAATTAAAGATGTTTAGCATATTCAAAGAGGTAGGCTTGTTATGTGAATCATGTGATACAACCCCCCCCAAAAAATGTTTTATTCCAAGTTGTAAGGTAAAAAAGGGGAAATGCTAAAGGGGGGGGAATAATTTCACAAGGCACTGCATCTTCTAAAATGACAGTACACCAACCACTCCCCTGATTGTTGCATGATCCAAACACAACAATTACTGCTTTAGTAGTGTCATAATTGTGCCATATATACATGGTTTGTTAGCCAGCTAAATGCAGGCAGTGGTTAGAGGGGGAAATGGTTTAGCATATTTCTGATACCAGTTGTTGTTCCATTACATGTTCATTGCATTGCACATTACTCCAGTACTAGCTTCTTTACATTGGCTGCCTGTTAGGGTTAGGGCCGATTTTAAGGTTTTATTGTTAACCTATAAATCAATTCATGGACTTGCTCCTACTTACCTCGCTGAAATGATCCAGCCATACATACCTACACGTAACCTTCGATCACAAGATGCAGGCCTTTTAATCGTACCAAAAATCTCTAAAC